>CM067220.1:62301871-62505544 GCA_034190945.1 Octodonta nipae
TTCTGTTCCGTTTCGTTAAGAGTCCTTAGCATAAGCTATTGGTAGGTCCTTTCTCAATAGGCCCTTGGAAAGTACTGCTCCAAGAGCGACGTTCGAAGCATCAGTTGTTACATTGAACTCTTTCGAAAAGTCGGGATATTGAAGGATAGGTTTCATTCGAGAGAATATTTTTGCAGGTTTCAAAGCATGTCACGAATTCTTCGTTATGCTCGATCTTTGCACCTTTCTTGAGACACTTTGTAAGAGTTTAGTCAATTTGGCGAAATCTTTGATAAATCGGCGATAGTATCCCAGAAGTCCTAGAAATCCTTTGATTTGTTTCGTATTTTGGGTATCGGAAACTTCTTGATTGCACTGATTTTGTCTGTTAGGTTTACGCCTTCGGGGGTGACTATGTGCCCTAGGTAGGCAACTTCTTTTCTCAAAAATTCCGATTTATCTAACTGAATCTTAAAATTTGATTGTCTTAGTCTTTTGAATACGGCTTTTAATCATTCGATATGTTCTTGTAGAGATGATGAAAAAACAATGATGTCGTCCAAATATGTTAGTGCCTTTTCGTTTTGTATGCCACGCAGGATATTATCCATGACCCGTTGGAAGGTTGCTGGAGCGTTCTTCAGTCCAAAGGGCATACGAAGAAATTCGTAATGTCCCTGTTCAGTACTGAATGCGGTTTTTTCGATGTCGTTGTTATCCATTTCGATTTGATGAAAACCGCTGGCTAAGTCCAAGGTGGTAAAATATTGGCACTTTCCAAGCTTATCTAGCAAGTCTGTAATGTGGGGGAGTGGGTATTTATCATCAATCGTTTTCTCGTTCAGTTTTCGAAAATCGATTACGACTCTCCACTTTTGCTTTCCAGATGCAATCAGCCTTTTTTGGCACTATCCAAATCGGCGATGACCATGGTGAATTGCTATGACGTTATGTTTGAATCCAACATTTTTGTGATTTGGTTTTGGACTTCTGCTCTATGAATATAAGGATAGCTATAAGATTTGCTGTAGACCGGAATTTCGTCTGATGTGCGAATTTGATGTTTGATTTTATTCGTAAAGGTCAGTGGGGTATCTTCTTTTGATAAAATACATCAGAATATTCTTTACATAATTTTAAGATCTGAGACTTTTCTTCATTATTCATATGACTTGTTCTAATTTTTGAAATGTCAATCTTTTCGTTAGGCTTTGAGAGATTAAAATTATTTAAGTTTATATGCTGAAAATCTGACATTTTAAATTGTTCTACTTCGATAGGTTTTGAAAAATCTAGAGTAACGTATTCAGTTGTATTGTTTAATATGGTTGTTAAAGCATAACCATCTTTGGCTATTGTTAAACTTGAGGAATTTCGCAATTTTGAAATTTTTGATGAGGTATTACTATGTCACCATTCGCAATTGAGGTTTTAATTTAATAACTTTTTCACATCGTGGCGAGACTTTTATTGAATGACAATTATTATGGTTTATTTGATGATATTTTAATTTGATATTTGTATAAGGGCTATTTAAATATCCTGTCTCAAAATTTATAACAGCTTGCAAAAGTTTTAAGTTATCTATACCGATCAGGCCATTAAAAACGTCATGAATTTGAAAAGGTAAAATTTTAAATCTGTAGGTTTCTTTAATTTAAATATATCGAAAGCTGGAATAGATACACTATGTTTGTGCGTTGATTTCTGGAATACGGTAGAAACAATAAATGGATCATTTTTTATTGCATATGGAAACAATTTGAAAGCAATGTCAGGATCTAAGAATGATTTCGTTGATCCGGAATCTATTAATAATTTTAAATTATATTTTGGTATAGTAATGTATGGTAACTCGCTTGAATTTGAGGAAATCGTGTTAAAAGTTATGACAGGTGTTGTTATTGTAAAATTTTGTCGGGCGGTGAAATCGGAAAATTTTCATTTTCATCATCAACATTTGATTGAAAATCATAATTGTTATTTGTAGGGTTGTCGCATTCTCCGTCAAAGTAATATTGTTCTTGCACTGAACCTAAGTTGTCTTCTAGGGAAACGTCGTCTGTTTCGGTGTTGAAAAGTTGTTCAGGTCTCCTTTTGGGATAGGGAAATGGTTGATGTCGTATTTGAGATGTATTATGTGAAATACCACTCATTGGAGTCGGTTCTGGAATTTGCCTATTTGGATTAGTTCTCCAGACATTTGATGGTTGAAGTGGTTTAAAAATTTTTGAACCTGATGGTAGTTTCGGGGGTACATAATTTTTATCGGGTTGAATATTAATTGGTTGCGACGGGAATTGGTTCCTTTGAAAGTTTGGGGTCGGAATTGGTTGTGTTGAAAGATTTCTTTGAAAATTTTGTTGTCTGAAAGGTTGTTGTGAATAACTTGCGTTTGAGAAAGTTTGTTGATTTGATGGTCGTTGTAAATTAGGCACTGGATTTGGTTTAGATGAATTTCTGTTTGAAAAGTTTTGGAAATAATGTACATTTTCTTCCTGCAGGACAAATTGTAGAGCTTCGTTAAGTGTCGATGGTTTCATGCATCTTATATTTGTGCCAAGAGGATCTTTAAGACCAGAAAGAAATGTTTTTAAAGTGAAATTTTGGTAAAGGTCTCGTTTAAGTCGTTTAGCTTCTTCGGTAGTCTCGTGTACATTTACATAACTACAGAGTAAATTGAGAATGTTTAAGCATCTATCATAGAAATTTTGAGCATTTTCGTTAAGTGTTTGTCGAAGCATAACTAAATCACGAATTAGGCATACTTCGTCTCTTGATCAGAAAAGTTTCTCGTTAAAAGTGATTTTAAATCTAACCATGTGGTTGCACCTTGTATATTTACTAAAGTTTTTGCATTTCCTGTTAGTTTTGAAATTATACTATTAAACAGATAAGCGTTAATAAAGCTATCAATATTGGTTCTATCATAAAACTGGGTAATGATCGATTCACTTACACTTAAAAATCTGTTCAATTCGTTAGGATCACCGTTGAATTCGGGGATGCAATGTAAATATTCGGGTTTAAATTGAGCCATTGTATTACTAGTTTGAGGCAGTAAAGGGGGTCTTAAAATATTTCTATTAGAAAAATATGAATTATCAATACGTTCAATAGTTTCTTGAGGATCTAGTGAGTCAGCTAAAGGTAAAGTATCTTCTAAATTCTCAAGTATTGTGGACAAATTATTCCAAGACATTAATTATTGCACTTACATTAAAATTGCGACAAAGAGCATTTTATAAGGGTGAGCTTTCAGGTCGGCGATTTTTGTCCTTGCCAAAAGACACTCTTTGCGAATTTGGGCGTTGCTTGTCCCAAATCCCTGTGTTGTGGAACTATCTATAAGGGCGACGTTTGGTTTGGCGATGCTTGTCCTCTCCAAAGGCTGTTCCTTGCAAATTTGGGCGATGGTTGTCCCAAATTCCAGTGATGACAATGATAGGTTGAAGTGTGGGACCGCGTAATCCAAAATTGGCACTTCACTCCGGAACTCACACCTACACTGATCGATCACAAACTTAACGGTTTCGGTGTCCGACAAATCGTTAACACGAACTTGAACCGATCGATTCGATACAATTCGGACTATCCTACTGACTGCGCCAATAACGTAACACGTACTCAATATCGCCTTTTTAAAAATCAATTTATTGAATAAGTACAATTAAAATCAATAAAACATTAAATTATAAAATATAAAAAAGATATATAAGACTCGACGTTCCGATGCTGACTGGCTGCTCCCGCTGTCGTTTCTATTATATATGATCTTGAGAGTGCTGTGTCAGCTCATCTGCCTGGCCTATTGTTTATATGGTTTATTTGGAAGATGGTGATATAATTCACGTCAATAATTGTAACAAGTAATATTATAAATGGCGAACCAAGTACAGAAAATTAAGCAATTTAATGTTTTATGGGACTGAAACGGATTTTTCGAAATATGATAGCCTAAAAACACAAAATTATAGTATTTTTTCGTTTTGTGCTTCATTGATTTATTATCACGGGCAATATATGTCTGAAAGCGCAATATGTAATTATTTATACTATTATAATTATGTAAATGAAGATACGATAAACAAAATTATTTCTGAATTCGTGGACAGTAATATAATGATATCGTTAATTTTTCAAATAGCTTGTGCAAAATTTTGTAAAGAAGAAAAGATTATATTAACCACTCCTGCTGAAATGTTTAAAACTTTATTTAGATCTATAACTTATGAATCAGAAATTGAAGACGTCGAAAATTCAGATGCAGACGATGTAGACAATAATAGCGAAGGATTAACTTGGGGAGATTTTCCCGACCTGCATACAAAACGAAAGCGTTCTTCATCTGGCAATCTAGGAAAACCAAAAAGAAGTAAAAAAATAAGAAAATTGTAAGTCGAGAACTAATTAAGACTCTAAAAAAATATTTTTGGAGACCCTTTACATTGAACGGTGTACCGTATATGTATAACGGAAATGAATACGAAAATGCAACCTCAACGTACAAAATGATTTGTGACACGTTGTGACATGTAATCATGCAACATTTCAAGATATATTCAATGCAAAAAAATTTGAACAACAACATGGAAGAAATTTTCTTTACAAGACAAACTTTTATTATTCCTCCATAAAAGTTCCGGCAGTATTAAACGTTGTTTTAAAATTGCGAGAAACAGTATGTGGGGGTATAAATTCACTTTTAAACAGAACATATCAATGTACTGAAGGCGCGGTAAGAAGTGATACCAATAGTTCCCCAAGGACTCGTCGTGCCGCAAGCGGCTCGGATTCTAGTGCCAGCAAAAAAAGGGTTAGCATGCTGGTCCGACACCTCAAACGACGGCCTCTGTCTGGATACACCGCTGTGTTGGAGCGATCGAACCTTTGCGTTTAGCCTCAGGTCTCGATATACGCACCGCGGAGTTCCTCCGTTACAGCTTTTAATCCCACACCCTAAGATTACGGGCGCCCGGTATAGCGCATATCTGGACAAGAGATCCGAATCAACCCAAAGTCTATGACCCTTATGTATGGACGATGTTACCGGTCCATGAGCGGACCCAGAGCACCTTACAGCGGCAGGGGCTGCAATTCTAGGTGTCTAGGCGCGGATGGGAATAGGATTTGCCTCGGATCCTAGACAGGTACACTCCCTTCCAGGTCAGGAGCCCCCCGTCCGACACCTCAAACGGCCGTAGTCTATCCCCCCGCTCTACAAAGGCATGCACATGAATGAGATTCGGAGTTCACACATGTCCGCCCAGGGGTCGAATCTAATATCCCTAATAGTTTCAATTTTCTCATCAGTTTCAAAATATTTTATTATTGACAAAAATTGTTTTTGAATCGTAGAATATACCGTAAGCATGTTCATTTTATACTTCATTTGAGTCTTTTGTGTTTTATCTGTTAATCGTATATTTAATTGTGGTAATGTATCTTTATTGGCATTATATAGAAATTGTTTCTCATCACAACATTCATTTTCTTTGGATTCGCTGTTATCGTCTTGTTTTCTACCACCCAAACACTTTGAAAATTGCTTACTTAAGCAATAAACTACATTATCTATTGCTGGGTTTTCCTCATTAGTAATTAGCTCTGAATTATGCACAACTTTTCTTTGGCGACTAAATATCCATCGTATTCGAGTCTTTAAATCGACAACGTTTTTTAAATCGTTATTATTCAAATCGAAAAACTTGACAATATCATTTGATGTTGTTTTGGCCATCGATAAATTCGGTTTATTCACTGTTACGGTGCTTTTATCGAATGTTCTCCAACCAATTTGAGCAATCCCGTCTTTACCAAATAACACGTTTAAAATTTCTTGTACGTCTAAACAATCTTCATGAATATTTACATTATTTATGATACTTACAATCATTATTTGGACGAAACAATTTATAATCGAAAAATGACAGGCCCAGTTTGGCGTTTTATTTTTTTGCGCAAAAATTATCTGATTTAATATAGTTTCAATCGTTTTACTATCTTTTGATTTTTCCAGGATATCGACGCATATATTATAGTCTTTACTATTCAATGATATGAAGCCATATTCTTTTTGCTCAAAAAATTTTTTAACGTTTACATCTTCTTCAATTACTAAAGGCACGACTGGTTGAATCAATACAAATCTAAACGACGATTTATTTATATCGTTTTCCATATCTTCCAGAGCATTTAGACCATCAACCACAATATTGTAAATATTGGTATCACTTCTTACCGCGCCTTCAGTACATTGATATGTTCTGTTTAAAAGTGAATTTATACCCCCACATACTGTTTCTCGCAATTTTAAAACAACGTTTAATACTGCCGGAACTTTTATGGAGGAATAATAAAAGTTTGTCTTGTAAAGAAAATTTCTTCCATGTTGTTGTTCAAATTTTTTTGCATTGAATATATCTTGAAATGTTGCATGATTACATGTCACAACGTGTCACAAATCATTTTGTACGTTGAGGTTGCATTTTCGTATTCATTTCCGTTATACATATACGGTACACCGTTCAATGTAAAGGGTCTCCAAAAATATTTTTTTAGAGTCTTAATTAGTTCTCGACTTACAATTTTCTTATTTTTTTACTTCTTTTTGGTTTTCCTAGATTGCCAGATGAAGAACGCTTTCGTTTTGTATGCAGGTCGGGAAAATCTCCCCAGTTAATCCTTCGCTATTATTGTCTACATCGTCTGCATCTGAATTTTCGACGTCTTCAATTTCTGATTCATAAGTTATAGATCTAAATAAAGTTTTAAACATTTCAGCAGGAGTGGTTAATATAATCTTTTCTTCTTTACAAAATTTTGCACAAGCTATTTGAAAAATTAACGATATCATTATATTACTGTCCACGAATTCAGAAATAATTTTGTTTATCGTATCTTCATTTACATAATTATAATAGTATAAATAATTACATATTGCGCTTTCAGACATATATTGCCCGTGATAATAAATCAATGAAGCACAAAACGAAAAAATACTATAATTTTGTGTTTTTAGGCTATCATATTTCGAAAAATCCGTTTCAGTCCCATAAAACATTAAATTGCTTAATTTTTCTGTACTTGGTTCGCCATTTATAATATTACTTGTTACAATTATTGACGTGAATTATATCACCATCTTCCAAATAAACCATATAAACAATAGGCCAGGCAGATGGAGCTGACACAGCACTCTCAAGATCATATATAATAGAAACGACAGCGGGAGCAGCCAGTTAGCATCGGAACGTCGAGTCTTATATATCTTTTTTATATTTTATAATTTAATGTTTTATTGATTTTAATTGTACTTATTCAATAAATTGATTTTTAAAAAGGCGATATTGAGTACGTGTTACGTTATTGGCGCAGTCAGTAGGATAGTCCGAATTGTATCGAATCGATCGGTTCAAGTTCGTGTTAACGATTTGTCGGACACCGAAACCGTTAAGTTTGTGATCGATCAGTGTAGGTGTGAGTTCCGGAGTGAAGTGCCAATTTTTGGATTACGCGGTCCCACACTTCAACCTATCATTGTCATCACTGGAATTTGGGACAACCATCGCCCAAATTTGCAAGGAACAGCCTTTGGAGAGGACAAGCATCGCCAAACCAATCGTCGCCCTTATAGATAGTTCCACAACTTGAATTGCCGAGATATTTTTGTTCAAAAATATAACGGTTAACTTTTTCTTCAAGATTGGTTCGTAAGAGTTGTCGAGGAATTTCCTTGTTGAATGTATCGATAGGAATACAAGATTCCACATAAATATTTGATAATGATGTTTTAAACATTATAATAATCTTATATGTTTTCTTATGTACACATTGGTAAAAAGTCACAAACAACACATGAATATAAAGTATTTAAATATCGCAGATTACATTTTTTAATTAACGTATCTATTTACATGATCATAACGAAGGTATTGTCTACATACGGGACAAGTAAAAATATCGAAATGTGTTAACGGAAAAGCATTCGTTATAGCGGGATGAATTCTAATGTTGTTCCAAACCTTTATATAGTCTCTAGAATGCAAATACCATTTCCACAGGCAGATGTTGTGGCATTGGGAAACGTGCTTGCATGCACCGCGTAAAATATATTTCCAGTTGGGAAATGAAGAGTTTACTTCTGTTTCTTTTGCAGTTATTTGTTCTAAACAAATGAGGCAAATGTTTGGTTCTTCCCGCCTAATATCCACGTTAGATAAACCAATGCGCATTATACACTGCAAAAACCAATATTGGCACGTTCGAGATATATTTCTGCACTTCTGAATGAATACTTTGTAGTGTGTTTTCCAATTGTCCATTATGTTTTCTTAAAAATGTTAACGTGTATAAACAATTTTCGGTATTACTTTTTGATACTGCAAAGGGTTTAAGTTTCTTCAATATTTGTGTACTCGGCATAAATGGGAATAAAATATCTATAAACAGTTCACAGGGTGGTATGCAAAAAATATTATTAATGAAAACATGACTCGTTTTTATACATTGAATTTCTATAAGTTCTATATTTTCATGGAAAAATTGATCGGTTTGGTAATTTATATATTCTATTGCTACATAAACGTCGTTGGGATCATAAGTATTGATAATTTTATTTGAATTTTTTTTTATATCCGTCATGTATTTTTATTGAGTTTATTCCATATACATACTGAACTTTATGACATCGACATAATTTATACATTTGTTTCTCAAAAAGTATCGTATATTTATAAAAAAATATCGTATGTATCATTACTTCTAATACAAATTTTAAAATTTATGGGTAACGCTGTTTTTTCCCTTGAACACCATCTGTTTTACTTAAATATGAATTTAAACCCTGTTTAAACACATCTTTAACACGTCCTATCAACTGTTCCCGTTTATAACTAGGTAATACGGCAAACAGCCATATAAAAGTAGCAATAAATATGCAGAATGCCAAACAAATAAATGATATAAATATAGTAGGAATAATGTTGGGAACCAAATATGTTGGGGCCCTACCGATTGTCGTACACACCAACAGACATCAAATTTTGATTTCATCGGTAGTCGTGGGTGCTAAGACATAATTAAAAGCATCTTTAAAAGTTCTCGTTTTATTGTCGGATTGTTCGCTAGGCGTTCCCCCACTCGACGATGATAAATTTTCAGGATTCATTGTATATAAACGTGAATATATATTTTACAATTTATTAATTATTTGTTCTCTTATATAAATACTATTTATTCTTGGTAAAATGGGTTTACCGCAATTGAAAAATATTCTGGAAACGTCTTCTGCATATAGAGATTGGATTCCGGAAAAGGATATTACTCAAAGTAATAACAAAGCTTTGTATATCGATTTTACGGGAATAGCATACGGTGTTTTATGTTGTCAGGTAGAAAACGAAATCAAGCATTCAGAATATAAAGATAAAAATATTCTAGAAGAATCGTATGCAGATATAGAAAAGATTTTTTAAAATGTATCGATAGAAAATATCGCTGATGATATTTTTCAATCTAAAGTTTTGAAATTTCTACCAAACGATGAATCTTTTGCGTTTGTACGATCGCTAAAGTCTATAATTATAGCTCACGATTACGAGACTCCACTGGCGAAATTACGCATACAAGAAAAGCGAAGAAAAAATAAAATTGCAATTCCAAAAACTTTAAGAGATGCAGTAGCCGATCAGTTTTATTTGAGAGTATTAAAATTTAAACATGATAAAAATCTCGATGCTCATATTATCTACGACAAAACTAGTAGTGTGGGTGAGGGCGAGTGGAAATGCATAAGAAAAATTTGGACAGATGAAGAAATAAATGCTTATTATATTCTGGCAAATGACTTTGATATTGTCGTCGGAGCGTATTGTTTACCCATGAAGAAAAACGTAAATATAATATGGAAACGAAGCAACAAAGAAATGGTGTGTTGTCATTATTCAAAAATAATAAATTGGTCAACGGAAAATTCACTAGAAAAATTGTTCATGACGATGTTTTTAAACGTTTATGGAAACGATTACCTGCCCGGTTTAATTACAACTACTTCAAACGTTTCGACCTTTAGAAAATCAATTCAAACCTTGCAGGAAACATTAACTTTTAGAAAATACGAAACCTTGTATAAAAGTTTGGAAAAATTAGCAAACACGTATTCGAAACAAACACCGAAGAAATTGATATCGAAGAATGGATTGATAGCATAACATTTTTAATCACATATGTGTATTGTTATTTAATAAATATGGTATTTTAGAGAGTACAGAATAGAGTTGTGGAGACATTATTTTTTGATAAATGGGAACAATTTCAACAAAATGAAAATGAAATTTCAGCAGAAAACAATTGTCAACGAGTATTTATAATCACCATGGCTTTGTGCTATTTGTATTATTGTACCAGTTCTTTTAAACGGTCAGAAGAAATTAACGATAACAATGATGTTAAACATAATTTTATTTTATCAGCTCTTCCACTGCAAAAGCCATTTTTATATAACGACGAACGAACGCAATTCGATATAACGCTATCAAATAAGCGTTATCTTTTCGACATCAATGATGAATCTTGTTTAAAAAATATTTATAACATTGTTAATAAAATATTTAAATAATAAATTTTATTTGCGTATAAATGTCTTTTATTATAGATTTATTACATTATTTTTGTTGGCACAAAATCTATCCATCAATGTTTTGACAATTATTGAATATTCTGTAAAAATATCATCTCTACTTTTTTCATTTACAAATGTCGCTTCTCCAAAATATTTGTCTATAGTTAAGGCCGATGGACAACCTGGGGTATTTTTTAAAACATATATTCCATGTAAAAATACTAAATAATTTGTTACGTATGTTGTAAAATTCATTAGTACAATTGAATAGTTGGAATCGTTGTCGATATTGTTTCTCAATAGATTGGTATAGTTACAACATTCTTGCAAAAATCTTAGAAAATGTCTCTTACACCTTTTTATTTCGTTTATAATTTCTTTATACAATTCAAAAATTAAACGTAACATTGAAATATGATTATCATTACAATATTCGTAAAACGTTTTGAACCAGTTTTCACAATCTTTTATTGAAACATCGTCACGGAATGTATGAGGAAATTTAAATATTCTTTCCATAGTTTAAAGTATAAGTATTGAAAGCAAATATTATTTTCTTATAAGATAAAGAACATAATGGCATTAATGGACGATAGAGCATCATACAAATGTATAAACTCGTTTACAACACCAATTGATTGGTCTAAATACGCAGAATACCTGCATGATGACTACAAATGGATTATTGCTCAAAATTCTGGCGAATCTTTTGAATGTACGACGTATCACAAAAAAAACATTATTCGTAAGTTTTTAAAATTGAACGAGCATGTTGACGGCACATCTTTAAACAATATATTTAGTCAATCGGTTACAAGCATTTCTCGATATTTAATTCTTGAGAATGACACGATATTTATACCGATAGGTACAACCTGGGGCCAGGTGTTGGTTGATAACAGAATTAAAACCGTTGCCGTAACTACATACAACAATATCATAAAAATTTTTCTTCAATGCACATTTGAATGCAACATTACGTTACCGACTGGTCTTCCAATCTTTAATAATGCAGTAGATAAAGTTATAGGTTTCGTCGGCAGGCGATTACCCAACGTTACAGTATCGAAGCTGCATCGAACCAAAAAATCGTTAAACATATAATGTCAAATGAAAAAATTAATATTCACTTTATAAATTTGGTGTTGTCTACCAATAAACAACCCATTGTGAAATCTCAAAAACGAATAGTCGTCTATGGTAACATTCTCTCCAAAGATGGAATTTCAACTCAAAAAGTTCGGCACTTGGAATCTCGCTTGAATGATAATGATCAAGAAAAACGAATCAACGTTATTCAAAAAGATGACGGTGTTGTAATCAACATTACGAACGGCGAAGAAGAAGATGCTGACGAATTGGAATCATTTTCCTTTGTAGATACTAAACATGTAAAATATTTTGTTTTGCCACCGATTGAAGAATTTGTAGTCGACGAAGAAGAAAAAATTATTTTAACATCAAACAACAAGCAAAAAAAGTGTAAAAAATAAGATAAATGGATTTAACAACCACCGGTGGTTTACCACCGATAAACTTTGCTAATGTTTCTATTGACAATAAAAATTCCTTACAAACGCATACTGATATTCGTAATATTAATTGTAAACGTGTTCAGCCAGTAGACGGTGGATCCGGTTCTGGTCTTTCTCGTTTTGATCTAGTTAATGCCGTTAACGATGAATATGATAAAATACGCGGACAACGATTAATTGACGATATTTTCTTGGGATTCGATAATGTATCTGCAGATGATTTATTACTCGAAAAAGTGTATTAATAAAATGGTTGATTTCGCGTTATATTAATTCAAAGCCAAATATTGTTTTTAACAAACCCCGCGATTTAATGTTTGCCATCATGGAATGCATTTGCACTGGAATAAAGTTGTATTTGACTACACGACAGGGTGATTGTTGTTATATAGATAGTATTGAAATTTATAACGGAGATATATTTTGTTCGTTGAACGAGTGGATGATAGGATTTATAGGGGAAAGAAAAACCAACAAACGAAATGATTCAAAACAATTGACAAACAATAATTTACAATACTCAAAAATGTCTCTTGATGAAATCAATATTTTTGGAGATTTTAATGGGGACAAAACCTCACAGAATTTGTATGATTCTTTAAATATTTTGCAAAGGAATTCCGACTCAAAACTACCACCGGTATTTTGTTGCTTTGATAATGAACTGATTAAAAATGAAGAAAAACCAAAAAAAGGAAAAAGAGACTGAAAATATTTTAGAACAAAAAAAAAGTTTGGAAGCAAAACAAATACAATTAGATATGGACAATTTAAAAAATTCTTATGTAAATTTAAATGTTGATGTTATGAAAGATAGTATTCCAAAAAATAATTGTTGTATTTCTTCCATTGAAGAATCACATATTTTAATTTCCCAAAACAAAACTGAAAATATTTTAAAATTAATTGTCGACATGAAAGAACTGGAACGTCTATTAGCGTTTCTCGTGTATGTCGATAGGGAATCGGAATATGATGACATTCAAATTCATACTAAAAATATTCCTGCAACAAATAAACAATTTTGTAATTATAAACAGAGCGATAATTTAACTAAAAATGTGAAAAGTTGTTTAGAAATGTCAAAGTCAAATAGACTACAAATTGTTTACGATAATATTACACATGATTCAAAATCCGTTGAAGCACCATCGATTGAAAATAATGTACCAAAACCACCTGGCGGATCATCGAATAATCGCATTCTTAACGTTTTTGAGTATATAACACTTTTGTATTTAGATAAACTATCAACGATTGTAATTGAATCCCTGTTTCGAAGTAATGTATCAAAAGGAAAAACACTCCTTCATTTAATGGTTGATTTAATTCATCCGAAAATAGGAAAAATGTCGACCAATAAAATAAATACTCTGCCAAAAACAAATGTTTGGAGATGCTAACGAAAGTAATATAAGTCTACATAACAGTAGTTTTAAACCATACGTTGGTGTATCTTTCGATGACTAACATGCCCACGAAATGCATACAATATTTAATGTTGTGAAAAATAATGAAGTCACACCGAAATAGATTACTACAAATAAAAAGATTAAAAAAGAAGTTATAAAAGCCCCAAAAAATATAAAAAAAACAAATAAACAACGGCAGCAAAAACATCCTAACGTTATAGCCTCATTATTACAATTGTCCCAAAATAATATAAATAACTATTTAAAGCCATCGACGAGCTGTATAAAAACACAAAACAACCATCAAGAAAAGGACACCTGTAAACCATTTATTGAATCAAACAATTCGATAGCAGAAAATTTACATACTTGGATACAGAAAGTGGAACGAAATTCTGTGCTTGCCAAATCAGTTTTAACAATTTTTGAAAGTACTATTGATAAAAATGAATTTTACTTACTTAGATATTTGTGTAATTTACCGGCAACTTGGAACATATTTGATACCTATTGAAAATGGATGTGTAGAACAATTAAAAGACGGCAATAAAAATATTATAATAAATGTTAAACTGTGGTTTAAAATGCCAGGAAGAAAAAAGAAAGAACTGAAATCCGTAATCGGTGCGGTACAACGCGAAGATGATTATATTAACCTTGTGATAAATTGTCCGTGGAAAAGTTCTTGCATGCAATATTACCTGCAAAATGGAAAATTGTTTCAAAGTAAAAGATCTACCAACCTGAATGACAAATACACAGCTAATTGTATTTACGGTCTTGTAAAATTTATAAGAAATTCTAAGCCATATGCGTATGCTTCTGCAATTGACGGTAATGCAGATTCCAAAATTGTTATAATAAATTGTTATTTCAAATCTATATTTTTAGAATTATTATCAAACAATTATTATTGTGATTGTATTAAATATAAATTCGGTGGAATAATAAATTATGTTGTGTAATTTTAATAAAAAGACTAGCTAATATCAATTTTTTATTTATTTTACAATATTTTAACTGAAATATATTAAACATTTATACAGAGAATTTAAAAAATATGCAATGTAAAATATATAATTAATTCAATAAATATCTAAAGCGACTAAAGAGATATAGTCGTACTTTATTCTTCTAAACAATTTTAACAAAATGATTTAATATCCAATAATGATAACACATTTATTAATTTTTAATAAGTCATTTGAATATTTGATTTTTATCTTCTTCTTCTAAACAGTTTTGATAAAATGCTAGTTATGTAATATCCTAGAATAATGATAACGACCATATTAGTTGTTACAGTAATTATGTTCATTAATACACCAAAGCGAACAAGATATTCGTCTAAATTACTAACAAAATGACGTTTTCTATAGTCATATTGACATGTTGGAATTTTACTGTACGAGCGAGAACAATTTGTTTGTATAAATGAAAAAATACACTCGTAAAGGCCGTTTTCCAAAAAGAGAAGATTAACATTGTCAAAATTATATTTTGAAATAAACGGGATCTCTTTAGATAGAGACTCATTCAACACTCTAAGTGCAAATGAAACATTTTCAATTATATCTATATTACATAGTGTAAAATTAACCGAAACTACGTGTTGTACTAAACATCGGACTTGACAGTTTTCATCGGGGTCCCGGTAGCTAAATGCACGTCGATTAAATGTTTTATTGATGTTTTGATTTTGAATTTTAAGATTAATATTCTTTTGTAACTCAATATTTCTTTCGTTCAAATATTCTGTTATGTTTACAGTAAACTTTTCCTGTATATTTTCTATAGAATTATTAATTTGATTTAACTCTTTTTGAAAACGCTCTACGATAGAATTATTAAAATCCGTTTCTGTGGGAAATATTAATTCATCAATTTTAAATTGTGTAAAATTTTCAATTTCATTTTTTATATAATCATCTATTTCCGATGAATGGATGTTTTTTTCAATTAAATCTTTAAATTTTGTATTTAAATCATTTACATCATCAAGTCGTGAAATATAAATAGTTACGTTGTTCTCCAATTCGTTAACTACATCACCAACAGCCAATTGAAATGCAGTAGTCAAATTATTTTTGATTTCTGTTTGAGTTTCTTGGGCATGTAATATTGCCTCATTCAATTTCAATTGCAGCCCTGTCTTTATATCTGTACTTTTATTTTCGAATAGTTCATTGACTCGTTTATCTATAGTTTGTGTATAATTTTTAAATAAATCATTTATAGTCTTGGACACATCTTTGCGTTCCCTTTCCAATGTGCTTTCTATAACTTTACTAAAATTATTAAATATTCGTTGATTAGCTGAATTAACTTGGTCCGCAACATAACCCACTATATCTCCAGATACCTTAGATTCACAATTGATGACAGCAAAAGAACAAATAACTAAAAATTTATACCACATTTTGTTTATTGTCTTATTATTAAATTACAAAACATTTTCATCATTATATAAAACAGAATTTATTATAGCACCTTTTAATAACAACATATTTATAATATCAATAACACTGATGTGTTCTTTCGTAAAATTAACAAAGATCCTTGTTTTGGTTTTATTTGCAAAATAAGTAGCTAAAGAAGAGATGGTTACAGGTAAACAAACTTTATGCATATTTTGCAAAGAATACCCACTGTGGGGATTGTTCCATTTTATAAAGGTATCTCCCCAAAACTGAATGGACATAAATATTTGAATGCGAATTTAAAATGTACCAATTGAAGGGTTGTACGATGGCCAATCTATTATCTCTACCGTTGGTAATATTATTCGTTTCGGCATAAACATCAACATAAATCGAGTTTTGTGTACCAGATTGATTAATAAATAATTTATTTTTTTTATAAAAATGTAAATCTGATGATTGATGAAACAGTAAAAGTAATACCTTAATAAATGTCAATACATAAATAATAGACATTATATTAATTGTTCATTAATTGATTGGAATTTCTGAACTTTATTTTTCAAATGTAACTGTCTTTTCCTTTTCTTTTTATTTTTCCGATGGATAAAATACATACTTAGAATAGCAGCGCCGATAAATGCTACTTCCGTGAAATTACTGACTACCGGTACTATCCAAGAAGCGTTTTCGGTACTCGAATCTAATCCCGGCATATTCCACCAACGACATCTCGAATCAGTTGGTCTTTAAAAATGTAAATTCACAATAATAGGTATTTTCAAGATTTTTTATAGCCACGCGATCAATTTCTTTCAAATCCGGAATATTGATGCTATCTATAATAGATGTTTTGTTTATTTTTATATTTTCTACCATTTTGGATACATTCTTAAGGACATTCCAATTACAAAGTTTATTTGTGTCTTTCAACAATTGAATATGAATGAAGCATTGGCTGGTGCAATTATAATTGCCTTCTAGATAAAAAGAAATATAAATTTGATCATCTGCACCGTTCTGGTCTATTTCAGAGGCGATGACGACTGTTAAAACTAAAACTATAATTTTACAATACATTTCGGTACATCTTATAAAGATTAAAATCTGGCATCGTATTCGATATCAAATAAATGCTTGTAATAACCGACCAAATCTTTCATTGAATTGTCATCATTCGATGTGCTTAAATGACAGACATTTGCGGTGCCGATTCCTAGTCGACTCAAAGACATGTATGCCAACGTGGAGGTTTTCCAAATTTCACCGCCGGCTAAAAGGGGTCTAGAATCAATAGGCGGTAATGTTAGTTCTCTATTGATAGAATCAGTCGCAGAAAAAATCTGATGAACGTCACAGTGAAAGAACCAGTCATTTATGCTACCGAAAATTTGAGGACACCAGTTTTGTAGTTTTATCAATACGTGACTAACGCTATCACTACTGGGCCACCATTTAGAAATGAGTGAAATTTCGTTGTGAAAATATCTACGAAATATATGAAGAGTATCATTATCTTTATCGTTTGGCACTAAAGACCATTTTGCACCGTTAAAACATTACATGTAATAAAACATTTTAAATAATCTATAAAGTTTAGTATTTTTAAATAAAGAATGTTGAACGTCAACTAAATTAAAAACGTATACGTTTTCTTGATTTATGTTTGCTGGAATATCATTAACAATATCCAAAATGCTTATCAATACATTGTTGTTTTGAAATTTGCGCTCGTTTTGAGAAATAATTAACACTTTGTTACTATCCAGATTAATTGGCCGATAATTACAAATATCGTTATCGCTAGCTGGATCGGGATTGACATCGTTAATTAAAATAAATTTAAAGGGCTGCTCTAGCGTAGAAAGTAGAGGAAACTCTAAAAGGGAATTCACCACGACGTCGATTCGTTCTATGCGCGATCTGTCATTGTCGCTTATAAGTTTGTCAATAAAAAATGATTTATAAAAATTGAGAAATATAATTACAATCTTGAAATTTGGTTCTCCAAAAACATAAATGTTGTTAAATTGAAAGGCATTTATGTTTGGCTGATTTATCAGTTTTTTATTTTTTTTATTTACTGTATTCTGTTTACCAACATATCGCGTTTCCAAAACCTTTCCCTCTATAATGAAAATATTATTACGTTTTGGTAATTTATTTTTAAAGATATTTGCAGATATGTCATCAGATATAACTAAAAAAATTGTATGTCGTCGCTGATGTAATACCTATTTCTCGAATAAGTTGGTCAAATTCATCGGGAATTCTAAATTGATTCAATAACAAGTCCGTATAAATAACACTATTTAAATGTTGACCAAATTTGGAAGGATCGACATTACAAATTAACAAAGAGTCTCGGGTTTTCTTGCAACTCATAGTTACTTAGAATGTAGAAAAATGTAAAAAACAAGGATAGTGATAATTTAAATTTTCCATCGAACCAGATGTTCTCGTTGCAACGTACCGTTCAACGGATAATGACATTTTACACATGTTATTAAGCGTTTCTTCGATCACGGAATTTCGTAGTGGAGGATAAGATTGAATGACTTCTATGTCTCTACTAATTTTTTGTCTCTGATATTTTAATTTATTGTCATATTTTTTTATTATGTGTTGATTACTTTCCATAAAACATTTGTATTGCTTTGTAATCTCGTCGTGGTGAGTACTCGTTTTTACAACTTTTAGAGAATCTAAAAAGAAATCTGTTAAATATTTATCGATTGTATTTGTTTTGCATTTTTCTTGATAAGCCTGACTGCTTATACGTTTAAAAACAATGTCGGGTTTACAGCTAAACTCATAAATATCTAGAATAGTCAGTGAAATTGTATATCGTAGTCTGGATGGAAAATTATAATTCGTGATATCATTTTTACCAATCAATGCAGGCAAATCGGGCTCGTCGGAATCATCTCTTTTGATACATGCTCGGGGGCTCTGTAACAAATTAAAAAGCAAAAGAATTTCTATGGAAGATTCTTCTAATCGAGTTTCATTTATAACGGCTATTGTAAAATCTAAAAGACGTTGCAAAAACTGTTCATCGTTTATATTGTCGTCGGTTTTTGGATTTAGCATCGTAACAATAGATTTTAAGGACTCGTTTTGATAGTTGTAAACATTTAATATTTTAGTTAAACGTTGAACGTAATCTCCAAAGCAAAAGGACGTAGGGCGTTGAGTAAATAAATTGCACATGTCGATGTGTTTTAATTCTTTCATAAACCATTTGAATTCCTCATCATCTTTTGCAGTATTCTCACACGTGAATGTATCAGTGTCATCGATAGTTTTAACACTCGAATCTCGCTCATCGTCAAAGCTATCGTTGGAGTTATTTTCATCATTCAAAGACGTTTGATCACCGAATAGATATTGCTGAAGTTGTTTGACATTTGAATATTTTCTGCTGTTATTGATTTGTTTGCGAATCATTATTTATTATTTTCTTAACCAAGGTAAGAGTGAAAAAAGTTTTTCTAAAAATGGATAATCCAGTACGGTGGTGTAGTGTCTCAACACAAACGCAACAATATTCAATATCAAAATAATCGTAATTGCATAACAAACTATTTTCCACGGTTTTTGAAATATTGCACCCAAAAACGAATTATGTCCCGATTCACCGGATGATAATTCCGGTAAAGATGACACATTTCCAACCATATATTTACCCATAATTTTATATTTTTAGTTTACATCTTAATAATCTATCAAATTATTGTTACTTTCTGACAGAACCTAAAATGCATTTTCGGAGATTGCCTTGACATAATGCTGCCTGTATACAGTGTATGACATTTCGAGATAATCTATCACAAAAATTGGCTATCGAAACGGCCTCAGTATGTGTCCAATTTCGTCCAACCAAAACACATACAGGTAAATATCGGCACTGAACAATAAACTTATCTTTAGAAATTTCTATTACATCTTTTTCTTCAAAGGCAACAAGTTTTCTAGCCAACTCGAGAGATTCTATGGCTTTTAGATTCGTACAAGCTTCGAGTTCTTGTACACTGATCCCGTGCATGGAACGTTCGTCAAAAAATCGAATGGGATAATCAAACAATAAAGTAAAATATACGCCGGGATGTGAAATTTCCCAAACGTTGACCATATTACATTTACCAGAATAAGTATTTTTAATGCAATATAGCTTATCGTTCTTTAGGGCAGCCATGGAAATCGACTGCGATAAAGATTGCCGCTGTTGTAATGAATTTATAATAGATTCGACATGATGGTTTTCGTCGTCAGTCCAAGTCCTAATGACCCAAAATAAATTATCAGATGAGTGGGTTACCGCAATCCACAAATGTAATAAACATGCATATTTTTCAAAAACTTGATCCAATCTATCAATATAACTATCGTCTTTACATTTTGTTAAAAATCCACCAAATATTTTATAAGAAATAATTTTTTTTGTTGGTCGAAATTGATCAACTAGTTCATTTCTTGAACAATTTACTCTAGGAAGCATGCATTGAATTTCCATAACATCGTCAACACACCAATATTTTACAAACAGCTTTATCAACGTTTTTAAGCGATGACTTCTTCCACCCACAAATCGGATTACGGATAATATTGGTCTATGAATTAATTACATACAAGTCACTACGTTGTGTTTCATTACTCGAGGAATGGCTGCTATTCCGGCATAAACAATCGAGTAATATTCAGGTCGCTGAACACTCATCAAGTACGTATGAAAAAAATACATATCAAATCGTGAGGGAAAACGAGTTATTGTCGACGTGGTCAGTAAAGGAAATTGAGTAAAATGTGACAAAATAAAAAGTTCATTACTTTTGAAATTTAGAATTTTCAAAATAATTTCCGTTATGTATTCGTGTATTTCGCTTAATAATTTTTTAAATATCGTTTCTTCAGGAACGTATATCGAGTAGCAAATTCTTTCAAAGTCGTTCATCGTGTCGTACGGATAGGGTTCTTCGGGTATATTTACATATTTACCAACAATATCGGTGTCAAACGTCCAAGACGAAGCTATTAATGTTAGAGTCACGTAAACATCATACCCCTGAAACGTACAGCCAAGACGTATATCCTTTGAATGAAAACTGTCGAGAAAACGAAAATATTTTTCCAATTGTTTTAGTACAATTCCAGAATTAATGGATGTCAATTTGGATTTTAAAGATGAAGATGAATGAGGTATTTCTGTTTTTACAAATACGTTTGTACCGAATATCGATAAATTTCCCTTTCGAGATGGAAATACAGAACACCATTTTGCCAAAGTTAAAGTCGGTCCTTCTTGAAGATGGTCATCATTTATGTTTAAAGCTAAATCTACGAGTTCCATAGATTTCATATCAAAATTTCGTTGCAGCGTTATGGCTGGATGACGAACATCGTCACGTAAATTTAAAAATACATTTTCGTATAGCTTATGGACTAGAGCATTCTCGTCGGTGGATGAACGTGCTTCTTTTGAAAAACTTTCTACTGCTTGATTATAGTCTATATCACCGCTCATTGCATTAATTATTATTTCCCCAAATTCTATATTTACATTACCGAATGCAAAGGGTGGAAAAATCTGGCTGTAAAACAACCTACATGCAATATCATTATTTCCGAAAGCCAGACGGCCTATTTTAATTAAATTTACCAATGGTATAATCCATTCATTATCGGGATGTTCATAAAACTCTCTTGGATTTCTCGGTGCCCATGATGATTCCACTTGGTCGTCTACCACGCTAACATTATGTTGATAATCGGAAGAAGAAGAAATTTCTACGTCGGATATCATCTTTATTTATGTTCTTATTTGTTCTGCAAATGTATTAATTTGTTAACATTAACACAAAAGTAACAAACGTAAACTTGGTGATAATTTCCTTCATCCCGCAATGTATTTATGCGAATATATAATTGTTCTTTAGATTATATAGTAAATTCCGAAGCTATAAAAGTTTGTTTGTGATTGCTGGTGGGGATTTCCACGTTAAATGATCATCCACGTTTTGATTGTAAAAATTTTCCAAAGTCATACTTTTCTTTGACATTTAATAATTTATCAAATTGTTATTACTTTCTAACAGAACCCAGAATACATTTTCTGAGAGTGTTTCGACACAATGCTGCCTGTATGCAGTGTATGACATTTGGAGATAATCTATCACAAAAATTGACTATCGAAACGGCCTCTGTTTGTGTCCAATTTCGTCCAACCAAAACACATACAGGTAAATATCGACACTGAACGATAAACTTATCTTTGGAAATTTCTATTACATCTTTTTCTTCAAAGGTAACTAGTTTTGTGGCGAATTCGAGAGATTCTATTGCTTTTAAATTCGTACAAGCTTCGAGTTCTTGTACACTGATACCGTGCGTATTACGTTCGTTGAAAAATGGAATAGGATAATCAAACAATAAAGTAAAATATACGCCGGGATGTGAAATTTCCCAAACGTTAACCATATTACTTTTACCCGAATAAGTATTTTTAATGCAATATAGCTTATCGTTCTTCAGGGCGGTCATGGAAATCGACTACGATAAAGATTGCCGCTGTTGCAAGGAATTTATAATAGATTCGACATGATAGTTTTCGTCGTCAGTCCAAGTCCTAATGACCCAAAATAAATTATCAGATAAGTGGGTTACGGCAATCCACAAATGTAATAAACTTGCATATTTTTCAATAACTTGATCCAATCTATCAATATCACTATCGTCCTTATATTTTAGTAAAAATCCGCTAAATATTTTATAAGAAATTATTTTTTGTGTTGGTCGAAATTGGTTAACTAATTCATTTCTTGAACAATTTACTCTGGGTAGCAAACATTGAATTTCTAAAACATCGTCAACACACCAATATTTTAGAAATAAATTTACCACCGTTTTTAACCGATGGATTTTTGCGCCCTGGAATCGAATTACAGATAATATTGGTCGATGAATTAATAACATGCACGTTACGTTTTCGTGTTTCATTACTCGAGGAATAGTCTCGATTTCCGCATAAATAATTGAGTAATAATCGAATCGTTGAAAACGTACCAAGTACGAATGAAAAAAATACATATCTAATCGTGAGGGAAAACGAGTTAATGTCGACGTCGTACTCAATAAAGGAAATTGAGTAAAATGTGACAGAATAAGGAGTTCACTACTTTCGAAATGTAGAATTCCCAAAATAATTTCAGTTATGTATTCGTGTATTTGAACCAACAGTTTTTTAAATATCGTTTCGTCGGGAATATATATCGAGTAACAAATTCTTTCAAAGTCGTTAATCGTGTCGTACGGGTAGGGTTTTTGAAGTATGTTTACAAATTTCCCGACAATGTCGGTGTCAAACGTCCAAGATGAAGCTATTAATGTTAGAGTCACGTAAACATCATACCCCTGAAAAGTACAGCCAAGACGTATATCATTTGAATGAAAACTGTCGAGAAAGCGAAAATATTTTTCCAATTTTTTTAGTACAATTCCAGAATTAATCGGTGTCAATGTAGATTTTAAAGACGAAGATGAATGAGGCACTGCTGTTTTAACAAATACGTTTGTGCCGAATGTCGATAAGTTTCCCTTTCGGGATGGAAATATAGAACACCATTTTGCCAAAGTCAAAATCGGTCCTTCTTGAAGATGGTCATCGTTTAAAGCTAAATCTACGAGTTCCACAGATTTCATATCGAAAGTTCGTTGTAGCGTTATGGCGGGATGATGAACGTCATCACGTAAATTTAAAAATACATTTTCATATAGCTTCTGGACTAGAGCATTCTCGTTGGTGGATGAACGTGCTACTTTTGAAAAACTTTCCGCCGTTTGATTATAATCTATATCACCGCACATTGAATTAATTATTATATCTTTAAAGTCTATATTTACATTACCGAATATAAAGGACGGAAAAACCTGGCTATAAAACAATCTACATGCGATAATATCATTTCCGAAAGCCAAACGACCTATTTTGATTAAATTTACCAATGGTGTTATCCATTCATTATCCGGAGGTCCATTAATATCCGCTGGTTCCAGATTCGGTGTCCACGATGATTCTACGCCGTCGTCTACAATAGTAACATTATGTTGATAATCGGAAGAAGAAGAAATTTCTGTGTCGGATATCATCTTCACTTATGTTCTTATTTGTTCTGCGAAAGTAATTTCGATATAAA
The DNA here is from genome assembly GCA_034190945.1 of Octodonta nipae. Lineage (NCBI taxonomy): Eukaryota > Metazoa > Arthropoda > Insecta > Coleoptera > Chrysomelidae > Octodonta > Octodonta nipae. Next base: position 62,326,031 of record CM067220.1, read on the forward strand.
TATCCAACAGATTGCCGGTAAATGTTTTTGGAGATTTTATGTCGTCAAAGACTATTAAAACGGAGGAGTCTATTTCGGTCTGATTAAACACTATATTGTCCACAACAAAAGAACAATTTAATTCCGATAACACAGTCGTAATGTTGTCGCAAAGTAGTTGTGAATTCAAACAGACATAAATGGCATTTTGACGACAACCCATTACTTGTAAAACTTCTACAAAAGAATTGGATACTTGATCTGTTAATATTAACATAAAAGTAACAACGTGTAGCTGTTGATAATTGCCTCTATCTGGCAATGTATTTACACGAGTATACAATTGTCCATTGGATTTTATAGTAAATTCTGTAGCTATAAATGTTTGTTTATCATTACTAACGGGTATATCTGTAATGTCATCCTCGTTATAAAAATAAAATTCATTGGTATTTATGTTGTCCACATTAAACGATAATTCGTTATCTGACATAACTTCATCCAAGTGTTGATTGGAAACATTTTCTGAAGAGCTGTCGTTTGCGTTATCGATTATGTTTATATTTGGATTATAAACATTAATATTAGGTGCATTAACATTCTTTTCTCCGGGTGATTGATATTGTTCCATTTGGTTTTTATTATAACAAACGATAATATCAGTATTATCAAAAATCAAATTTATAAATTTCATTTCAGTTTTTTTATTCGCTACAAATTCTTGGAGATCTGTGAGAGTGATAATGCCTTTGAGAAATTTCAAAATGCGTTGAGCATAAGTTAAGTGATTAACAAGCGTAAATTGCGTTCCGATATAGGTACACACTAAATAATAAACGTGTAAATTAATAAAATCAATATAATTTTGCGGTCGGTAATTTATTAAAAATTGATGGAAACCGTTGGTGGTATTTGCAGTGTTTTGTCGACTTTTATAATATTTCCAAATTCGATTTTTTTCATCGATCCACGTGTGATTCTCGCGCGAGGCCAAAAACGTTTTGAAATCGGCTTTCATATCTATATTAACAGTATTCATAACGTTCTTGCATAATTTTGACATTTCAATATAAATTACAAAATTTTCCATGTTACTAACGTATTATATATGAGTCTGTAGAATCGACTAAAGTACAAGTCTTTTCTGGGATATTATGTTTCTTTTTTGGTATATACTCAAATTTTTCTCTTTTCGGTTCTTTTATATGAATATCGCATTTCTTACTACGTTCATGATTGTTTATATTCATTCTCGGAATGCTGGGAGTTTCGGGAATATATTCATAGAATATTTGAGAATCCGTAAAAACACCAGCATTTAAACCTCCCATTAATTTTCGTTTATTTCTAGATAATTCCATACATTTCCCTTCTTTATCATAATGTAATATTTGCTTAAAGTATTTTGGTATTTCTATAGCCTGCGATTGAGAATTTATGACAAATGTTGGGTTTTTAATGTTATAAATAAAATATTCGTACATAATTGACCTTTTATCTTATAATAAAATAAGAATGATTAAAATGTAAAGAAAATGTTATCTGCCAAAGGAATTGAAGAAACCGCGGATCGCATAAATCGAGATTTACGTTGGCTGGACGAAATCATCAACGAAAAATCAATACCAAGAAACAATTCATCAACTGATGATACTGGATTTGTATATGAGGCGCGTTCCAGCAACAACATTATAACTGCTGTCTTCGGAACAATCGTCGGATTGGGCATATTATTATTTGAAAAACAATTGATTCGATAAATTCGTTTCAGGTTTCTATTAAAGCCCCCAAATTACCAATCCATATCTCTTGCGTAATTAACGGTAAAATTATAAAATTCGTCATTTAAATGCCTCGTTTCGTGTCTAAATATATTTTCTCGATATCATATTCGTTACGATTTGTAATCTCGTATATCTCATCGTCCGCCTGTACTGTTTTACCACTCAAAGAAAAATATAACCGATTCGATACATTCTTGAAGGGTCTTATGCAAATTTCATTTTTTAATTGAGCCGTAATAAACGAAAATAACTTTTTAACAATATCAACAATTTTTGATTGGGAAAAATGCTTTTCGTTAGCTACTTTAATAAATAAATCTATTACTGTATGTTCGACGTTTAACTTTAACTTGGAAAACTCACGATTAATTAATTGGTAATATTCATCTATAGACGTTGGTTTACCGACTTTTATATTTAATATCGAACGCCTCGCGATAGCTTCGTCGATATCGACAATGAGATTCGTAGCGCCCATCAATAACGTATTTGAATTTATGTTAATATTGAATCTCTTCATTTCTGTCATAAATATAATTTTAAGTTTTTTATCCAGAGACTCTTCATTATTCGATCCTCTTTTGCTGAATAAAGAATCGAGTTCATCTATAAAGACAATTTTTGGTTCGCTCGATGACAATATCCACTCGAAAATGGAGCTCATTAACTTTTCACTTTCTCCCATATATTTATTATACAGTGCAGACAATTTTAATTCGTATAACGGAACTGCCAAATGTTGTGCGAGTGTTCTGACCAAAGAAGTTTTTTCCGTGCCCGGTTCACCGTATAAAATAATCATTCTGTTTGACGATACGTGTCTACTCGTAAATATACTTTTTGTACTTTCATTTACGTTGAGTAAAATAGGATGTGATAGTTCTATCAATTTTTGTTTAACGAAATCGTGTCCTATAATATTATCAAATGTGTCCATTTCATCGTTTATATCTATTTTTACCAACACTTGTTTAACGTCTTCCCCGAAAGCATCTTTAGAATTTTGAAACACATCTATGTCTAGCGGAATGTCGACGGAACGCATCAGAGATTGAACTTCTGCATAACCCGAAGATAACAAATTCTCCAATCTTTGAGTACGGTTATACAGTTCCACAATTTTATTATTAATTTTTTCAGCCAAAAAAGATCTACAAAAATTTATCTGTTGTTTATTTTCCCGGGAAGATGAAGATTTTATTGGAGTTTTATTGAAAACAGCGCCCCTCAAACAACATAGGGCGTGATACAGTATTTGCGTTGCTTTGCCATATTCTACAATAGCCTTTTCGTAATGATTTCTATCCTTATTTTCGATGGCTGCGTTAGCACATTTTATAGCTCGCGTAATTTCCCTTTGTAAAAGAGCTACGATTTCATTGTCGTTATTCGAGGACATGATTATCTTATAAGATTATTCGTCATGTCAGAAGATAAAAATCGAAATATACTTTATATTTATAACGCCCCCTATCCAGATACGTACGATTCACCTCACGTTATCTTTGAAAAGTTCCACTTTGAACACGAACTGAATAATTCACCAAGCACAGAAGGCTTGCCGGGTTTGTGTAATTTTTACTTGTACCCCGTAATACCTTGCAGAGTTCCCAATGTTGTTATTCCTATACGAAAATGCAACGAAATTGGTTACGGAAAATCCGGCGAATGGCCTCGTATACAATACTACTGGTGGAGTTTTGATTACGGTACAACTTTGGAGAATTTGTTACTTATGTTGGGGACGGCTTTTATTTCATGTGCCACAGAAAATCACAATTCCACCAATGCACGTTTCATCGCTCTCGCCAAACGAACACCGATAGTACCAAACATGAGAATAGCCGAGGGATTTGATGAAGTTTCCAATACGGCTTGTTTAAAATTAAATTTTAACGGTATCGTCGAACCGATTTGGTTGGGAAACAGACAACTCGGAGAAAACGTCAAAAACTACCTCGAACGTTTACCATTGCTTTTTTAGTTGCGCATTGCATTTTTCGGAAAATCCAGCTATAAATAGCAATTTGTATGCGCCAACCGTTAGTATTACTGCTATCGAAAGACGCAAAACATCATTGTTATTCTGCCAACATGAATCCAGAAAATGTTAAAAATTCAGTATACAAAATGATGAACGATTACAAGGACGTGGAACAACAATACATGAATTTAACTTCGAAAAAGGATTGTGCGTTTTTGGATTCTTTCAATAATTTATTAGAAACGCCCTACAATCCAGAAAAGCCCGCATTAGACGTGGTTTTTATGGATAAATCTTTGAATGGAAGTGCTAATGAAAGTGATGACAAACAACAACAACGGGAAATGAAAAAAAGAAGGAGATTCGTGGTCGTACTAAACAGAAACGCAAAGAAAATGTAAAAGAATCAACCACTCCCGGTGCCAGCAAAAAAAGGAAACCATCACCACCGAAAGAGAAGCAACAAGAAAAATGTTTTGTAAATAAAAACACGATTAATATGGAAGTTGTAAAAAAATTCGAACAAACATTTAAATCTTTGAATTCATTTTCTGAAATCACAACCGGTAAACACGACCAGTATATCGACAACTCTTGGACCATTTTGAATAATTGTTATAAAAGTATAACCGGTAAATCTCTGATTCCCTTTGATGTCATTACCGATTTGTTTACTTTTCGTATTGATTTAATAAAAAATAAAACTATTATACTTTTTTGCACCGACGAAACTACTTTTCAAGATCGCACCGGCATGAATTTGACTTTATTAAGAGGCCATTTGTTTGAAAAAGATGTATGCTTATTAACTGTACCCAACGAAAATGAATTGTATGATTATTTTATGAATAATATTGTAATACCAGACATTTATTATGCAAATTCATTTCTAAATAATTTCATTTCCATTTATATTTTCGATGAAAACAAAACAAAACCAAATATACCTTGGTATCATATTCAAAATTTTGATGGCATTGTAAATCAAATTAAAAAATTGTGTGAATAAAAATATATATTATATAAGAAGAGATACTTTGTTTTATTATTTTTATCTGTATTTTTTTTAAAAATGTCAAACACCGAAATGCCCGCTCAACCCGTCAGCATTAATTGGGCAGACGAAATTGAACAATCTAAAATTGAGGAAGACATTGTTCTCGATCTCGATAGCGAACCGTTTTACGATGACGAACAAATATCTGCCTATAACGACGAAAAAATATCTGCATATAACGATGAACAAACTATCTGCGAAGATGGTGAAATTATCGAGAAATTAAGAGGGCGAAATTAAAAATAACGACACGATTAAGCGTGACCGTTTCATAAATACTCCACAACAAACTAAAATTCTGAAAAATCTAAAGCCGTTAGCCAGAAAACATGAAATAATGCCGTTTGTATTAGCTACTAGATATTTTAATGATGATAAATGTACAACGTTTGTTAGTGCTGGAATTTCTAACAAATTGGCTAGTTATCAAGTCCGTGGTACGCCATATGTGATTAATTACAGAAACAACAATCGCACATCTAATTTCATGTTTATGAAAAGTCAAAAAATTAGTTCGTCGTTATCGTCGTATCTGTCAGGTTCTCGAATTCCAGATGTCGTTGTCAAAACAATTCAAAAAGATTTAAATAAAAATATCAGGTATGAAAATGATGGCTATTCCATCGACCCGACAAAAATTATATCTTTTATATTTGAACAATGTACGGAATCTTATCCGAAACGGCCCCTTATTGTCACCTGGCAAAATTTTCAGTCTATGAAATTTTTACATAATTAAATCAATTGGGAGAAACGCATCGTTCAATGTTCCCATTGCTCTAAATTATGTAATTTATTATGACGAATCCAATGTTCAGCGAAATCCAAATCAAAATACAAATTGGGGCGGTACCTATTTTAACATTAACGAGGCGGGATATTGCCGTTTTATTTGTAATTTAAAATCTCACAAAGTGCCCATATACGGATTAGTAAATCCTCTGTGGATTAACATGTCGACAATTAAACTCGCCGGCAACGGAAAATATCGACTAGATTTTAAATATCTCAATTGCAAAACTATATATTCGGTACACTTGAAGCGTGAAAACTACATGTCAAAAAAGACATATTTAAGTCTAGAAGAAACTCATCGTCTCATCGGCTGTCAATACGTACACGAAAATGTGAATTCTATACCCGGTATGCTAGCCCATACGGAATGCATTTTTTCTCGTTACTATAATGACATTTGTAAATATATTCAACATTACTTTAACATGTGATGCACTCATGACATGATATAAATATTACTCCGTGAATTATTCCTAGCTAGTTTAATTACAACTTCGAACCGGTTCGCATCTAAAACGTTTTAATTGAATTGTTTAAAAACGCAAGTGAACATAACCTTGTGGGTTGATATTTTCTCTAAGAATTATAAGACCGCTACAAAAAAAATGACCGATAAACAGGTAACTTTTAAAAAACCGTTATTGGTAAAGAAACGAAAACACAAGAAACAGAAAAACCAATCTGAAACAAGAGAAATTAAATCTGATTATAGTGAGGATTTATTGTCACGGCAACAAAATGTGCATGATAATGTCGATGATTTTTTAGACAGTTATTTTAAAATTGATTATAGTAAAAGACCAAAAACACCCGATATTCGTTATGATGTCGACGACGACATAATAATACCCCATCAAGACACTGCCGATGACAATTTTGTAGACAGTTTCTTTAACATTGATTACACCAAAAGACCTCCAACACCCGATATCCGCATGGATGATGAATACACAACAGATAAGAAATTTAGTAAGGAATTGAATGAATATAAACGAAGCAGTTGCCAAAGAACCAAATCAATCAAACAATCGGCAGATTTTAAAAAAAAAAATCATTAAAGATGTTAATAAAAAGAAAAACATTTCCCAAATTTATAAAAAGGGGGTGATGTGTAAAAATGATAAAGAATTTCAATTAATTAAAATAGAAAGAACATCGCTTGAAGATCCTCGAATAAAATTTCAACTTGTTAAGGTAAAAAGAAGATCACGCAAAGATCCCCGACTGGAATGTTCTTTAAGACAAGTTTGTGTGACCGGACCGGATCGAAAAGCAGTTACTTTAAAGACAATAAAATATTCTTAACTTGTATATTTATAAATAAAATTTTTATATGCTTTTAACTGTTTTGTACATTATATTTTACCCAATTCCTTTATATCTAAGATACAAAAGAAAATAATGTCTGCTCACGATACATATTTTCCAAGAAATAATATCAATAAAACTTTTAACTTTTCTTCTCGAGTTCTAATCATTACAAAGTACGTATTTCTTGCCGCTTTAGTTATTATAACGTTATCAATAATACATTTTCTATACAAAAAGTTTGCAAAAAAGAACAGTAACACGTCTTATGAACAACAACGTATTGAATACGAGAAGAGACGGAGAGAACGGGAATATTTGAATCATTTGAGGCGACAAGAACAAATTCAAAATGAAAATCAACTGCGAAACAGACAAAACACGAATATAGGCGCCGGTCAAATAACTCAAGTACAACGCGCGGTTGAAACGATTGTTGCTAGTCAAATTAATCAACATAGAGGCGAACAGCATACAAATGTTAATCAAATACCTCAACAGCAATACGAAAAATCACAAAACAACATTTACAATAAATTAATACGAGACGCAAAGACACCACTGTCTTTTATTAGTTTGCATCAAAATCACGCGGGCAAAATAAACGTGCTAGACTTTTGTAGACAATATACGCCCCTAACAACGATATCGAAAAATGCCAATGCCGTGATAGCACATTCTATGATTGATCGAGTTGAAAACGTTAAAAATTACGAATATATCGGTAAATATAAATATCCTTACTTGCAAGAAACATTTAAAGTTTCAAATTGGCATATCCTTCCGTTGGAATCCGATTACAACAATAAACTAAATTCTCCACATATACGATACAATGCCGTCAAATATATGAACGAATATTATGTTTGCGTCAACTTTTCGATGGGCGAAACTCACAGACAGTTATTGGAATGTGGACTGGTGTTATCTATTCACGATAATCAGAACAATTCATTATTTTCATCAAAATCTCAAAAATGGTCATTTTCAGTGCTTCCTGTAAAGAGACAGGATATACGCAAAATATAATTTTAATAAATGGTATAAATTGTTTGCTCAAAAACAAAAATATTCTAAGCGTAGAATGTCATTATTAATAATTCTATGGAAATTCATCCGGTATTTGATAATTTGAAAAAATTAATGTTTGGTAAAAAAACTGATTGTTTTGAATTTTTAAACGGTAGATTGACAACTAATAATACCGTAGTCAATACTTCGAATGCAGTACAACCTACAAAAGTGCCACGATTAAAAACCGACGTGGCCATTATCATATCGCTAACGGTGGCAATTCGTTCAGATAGCGTTGACCAACATTACAATTTTATGCAATTAAATAGAGACTTTGAGGAATCGAAATTGAGCAAATTCATGTCACTCGTTGAAAACAAAAATCCGAACCCGTATAATCTACACATAGGAGATACAAATGTTAAAGTTTTTAGTGTATTTTTAATAGACTCAAATACTACAAAACGGATTCAATGCTCAGAGGACTTGTACGACGGTTTTAGAATGGAAAGATCCGTGAATGCATTCGACAATAGCATAAAAACTTTAACAATCACCGACTCGAAAATCAAACGCTCGGTTAGCGATTCTGAACTATATGCCGAAATAATAGATCATCGACATAACTCGGACGTAGAATCCATTTACGGTATTTTATTGAAAATATCGAAGAAAAGTCCAGTGTATCGACCTTACAATCTACCTTGGACGATGGCTATGAAAACGATGATATAGACGAAGAAGATAATCAATTTGGAGAAAATTTGCAAATTAATTACACATTAAATAAATTGGAAGATATGTAAAACATATTTTTTAGGCGGTCTGTTTATTGTATTATTAGATTTATTTATCCAAACTAAAGTTAATTTTGTGTTTGGTTAAAGAATAGTGATCAACTGATAAAAATATAAACTAAAAATTTATAGATGCAATTGCTACGCTTTTCTGCTTGTAAACCCAACTACCTAGATGAAAATTTATATTTGACCCGAGGTAACTTTACAAATACAGTTAATAGAAAAATAAAGTTTTAAATTATAAAATAGTTTTTTAATAGACGAGTATAAAACAAAAATAATACATTTTTATGGATATCTAAACATTGAATCATCATATTTTAAACATTGACATTTTTCAAACAATTTATCTGCTATATCGGTTGAAGTACATATCGTAAATTCTTCTTTTTCTTTTATGTATTCGACCAGCCTGGACGCATATTTTTTCTGACAATAATCCTTAGCAGTATATATGTAATTAATAAGCTTTGGCTTTACGTGCTCCTTAAACGGATCGAAATCTAATTTTGATAGTAACGCAAACGACACAGCTTTATTTTCTTTATTGTATGCTATGTAACAGCTTTTGTTGTTATGCTGTAACCATCTTGTTAGGAAACCATTTGCAATTTTAAATCTTTCTATTTGTCTGACAGCTTTTGATTTTTCAAAAAATTTTACTTTCATTTTAAAGAATAATAAAATTATTTTATTTTGCAAATTTTAAATGTTAAAAAATGGGCCCCTGAAAATTATATATGTTGCCAAGGAATTGTTGTTTATATGGGTACGGCGTGTTCCAAATCCACCTTTCTCATTGACCCAAATATCCCCAAGTTCCCACAAAAAATTTAAAGAAATTTCCGAGAGCAGTAAGTTTACACTAATAATAATAATAATTATTATTAAATAAATGTTAAATCTAACCTAAAAATTACTCGATGTAATTTTTTCTCTTCTTGTAAACAGTCAAATAAGAACCGAACCACCCAGCTACAAATTTATATTTGCGCCAAGATAATTCTACTTGACAAATTTATTATTACAAATTTAGAGAATAATAAAGTTTTAAATTATAAAATAGTTTTTTAATAGACGAGTGTAAAAAAATACAGATATAAACATTGAAATTCTTCAAAAAATACAGTTTTATTATTATAAATTTAAATTATAAGTTTTTTAATTCACGAGTTGATGAGTGAAAACATTAATTGAGATATATCAAGCACTTTATCAACTTCATCTGCAGTAAATGGGACCAATTCCTCCTTTGCTTTTATGTATTTGAGCAGGCTGAACGCAAATTTCTTCCGACGATAATCCTCAACAGTATATATGTAATTAAGAAGTTTTGCATTTCTGTACATTTTAAACGGGCCGGAATCCACTTTTGATAGCAACGCAAATGACACGGGTGTATCGTCTTCATTGTATGCAATGTAACAGGTTTTGCCGTTTTGCTGCAACCATTGTGTTAGAAAACCATTTTCAATTTTAAATCTTCTTATTTGTCTGACAGCTTGTGCTTTTGAAATAAACTGTACTTTCATTTTTCAGATTAGTAGAATTATTTGATGGTTAAACAACGAGCCCCTGAAAATGTTAGGAAGGAATTGTCGTTTATATAATAATATTAGTACCACGTGTTCCAAATTCAATTTATGAGAGAGGGGATAATTTTACATTAAATATCTCATGGAGTAAAGTTATGATGGGCTCAAGATACAAACTCAATTTCCTTATAATTTACGTTTTAAATATAAAATTTCCAACTTGAGGAATTTGATTGTAATCTCATCAAATTACATCCTACTCATTTGTAATTATTGAAAATCTTTTATTGGATTTCGGTAATTTTATTTCTTTATTGTTGATCTTTTTGTATTTAGCAATAGCGCGACGTGCTATAAATATGATAACGACTATTATACCGATACTACTTGTTGCAGTGCCCGCTTCTAGTAGTACATTTGAATCGTTTAAAAATTTATCTGGTGTAGTAAAAGATATGTTTCCGTAACCTAGAAAACATGTTGGTCTTCTAAGCGTCGAACAATTTGTTTGGGTGAAGGAAAATGTGCACTCATAGAGGTTCGATTTCAAATAATTAATCGTGGGATGCCACAACACTTTCAAAGCATCTACTATTGCGGTAATATTGTGCGTAATATTTGCATTACACAGTGCATCATTTTGTATAGAATATACTTTTTGCATTAAACAATTTGTTTGACAGTGTTCGTAGTAATCATAATATGTAAATAGTTCATAAAATTTAAAACCTTCACTTAAAACTACATCAACTTTAGAATTTGTAAATCATTTAACGATTTTAGGAAAGTAACTAAAAGTTGCCAAATTGATACATCTAAAATGTCAAATTTTAATTTCAAATTGAATTTTCAATTTAAATTGAGAATTTTTAAACTCATTTTAAATATTATCTGCGTGAAATTTAACTAAAATAACCAAGATTTTATTTTTCACTTTTCAACTTTTAAATAGATAAAACATTGAAATAATTTGCAAGAGCATCCTTAAAAATACTCGCCGATTCTTCTTCATATTTTTCAATAATTCATGAATAATTTAAATTAACAATCATTTGCGACATAAAAGTTTTTGATCAAATTTCATAGTAGTTTATATTTTGAACAAGAGAATTATTCAAAGAATGACAAATATAAAGTAGTGCGATAATTTTCAAGTTGGGGTTTAATATACGCTTCTGTAATATTTTTAAAATATTTTATTTCTGCTCTTATTTTTCACCTTCGTTTTTGTATTTTAAATTGATAAAACGATACGACTAAAAATTGTAGAATATAATTTTAATCCACTATGCAAAAAGAAACAACATTGTTAAACTAAATATTCTAATTTCATAGTAGTTTGCAGTTTGCGATTAACTACAAAGTTGTTTAATTCAGAAATCAACGACAAAATATTTCATAAATTACTTTGTTTTGTTAAAACTACGTTTAGTTTTATAGGAAAATATTTGATGGCGATTTTAAAAGTTTGCTATTGTGTTATAGCGTATTCAATTTGCCAATCTTTCAAATTGAATTGTTACTCAAGTCATCCGATATTTTAAATACGTTCAGGTTCTTTAAATCCTTTGCTAAATTTAATCAGTTTAACCTTTTCAATTATATTTTGAGCCTTAGTTACTGGAAGACTTACTCGTGGTTTAAATAATTATATGATAATTATCAAACGTTAAAAGTTCTTCGACAGCTCGTTGATTTTATAAATTAAAATGCAGGATTACGTAAAAATAAAAAACAACATGAAAGAAGAATTGACATTTATTGTAAACTCAAATTATTATATCTCATTAAATGTTTTCAACATTATACAATAAAAATAAATTTAACTTGATTAGTATTTTTTTTAATAGAATTGAATATATATTTATATATATCAGAATTTAGAATAAAAAAAATCAAATTGTAAATTATTTGCCGAAATATTTTAAAACAAAATATTGATCATGTTTATATTATAATAGACGAACTTCTCATCATCCTCTCTAACTTCTTTATTACAGATATATTTATGGATAAGAAGTGAGTCGCGCGCGAAGAATATGTTGTTTATATAGTAATTTTTGTACCACATGACCGATAATAACCCATTTCATTGGTCCGAGCACCTGAAAGCTTCCCTTTCCACCAAAAATTAGACGAAAATTGTGGTAGAGGGGGTAATTTTACGTTCAAATGAATATCGAAGTTCGAATAGAGTAGTCGTTTGAGGTTCATATGTAATGCAAATTTTATCCGTTAATAAATATTTCATTTGTGTTAATCTAAATCAAATAAATAAAATATTTAACTAAAACAGCGTTTTTTTATTAATGAATTGTAACACAAATAAAATATTGAATTATTTTATTTGAATTTCAACTAAAATATTTATTAAATTTAGTTCGACAATTCTTTTTTTTGGCAGAAAAAGACAAACATTTAAAAATAACATGTACAATTTTTAACCCAACTTTAGTTTTGAAGCTCGTTGCTTATTATCATTTTGAATATCTCAAAATATAAAATTCAATATTTGTACTTAAAGATTAGTACAAATGTTATATTTTGAAATATTTAAGGTGATAAATGTATATGAGCAGCAACGAGTTTTAAAAGTAAATTTTAATTGAAATTTAAATTTCGTGTTTGTTGTTATATCTTTCACTGTGAAACGAATTTGGATGTATAACAATTCAATAAATTATAACTAATTTTATTTGAAAAGTAAACATTTAATAAAATATTTATGTTTTGTTTGTTCGAACTAGTTGTCTAATAAATTTTAAAATTTTATTATTTTAATGTTGGGTTTGGTCAACTTTCGAGATTATCATAAATACAGATGAAAAACAATTTGTCTCCACAAACAGTAGAGAGAAAAAAAAGAAATATAAAGATAACACATATTTATTAAAGTAATATTGTAGTTTATTGGTAAACATTACATATTTGTTATACATATAACCTATTAATTTGATACATTAACAAAAAAAATCTTTATTTAATATTTGGTAATTTTATTCCCCATCGTACGTAGCCTTTCATATAGCAGTTCTTTGTTTCCGTATAGCAAATGGTGAAACTTCTTATGCAAACGTACATGCGGGTGTCCGCATCCATAGTTTCTAGAGCCACTTTTGACAGAAATGTTCCCTTTTCAGTGTCGACCAAATCTAAACAAGTAAAAGCATTTTGCGCTTGGGTAAATCCATTAGTGGGTGTTAGATATAAAGTACCCCTTTCAATTTTTTTATCGTTTTCCATGAATTGGTCAAACAAATTGTGTTTTGAGAAATAGCCAAGTGATTCTGTCAATTCATTCGAGATGGAATTTACTCTGTCAAAATATTTTATGGTATTTGTCTCTTCACAGTTTGGATTCAAAATTTCTTTCCATGTTTGTCTAAGGTTACTTATTTTTTCAATAGATATATCAAGAATTTTTGCAATTTTTTCTGATGTACCGGCCGTATTTATGATCTCCAATTTAAATTCATTCTTTTTCGTTTTCTGGTTTGTTTCCATTGATCCTCTGCACATTAAAATCAATAAATAATCTAATTTGTTGTTATACGCAAAAGGAAGTGCTTTGGAATTGTTTAAAAAGTCACTTTTTCCGGTGGGTATTTTTATTTCGGCAGTATGAAACGCATTCTCAAAATCACTGTCGGATAAAGGTAAAAACGAACTGTCGATACATTTTGGTGGATCTTTATAGAGAAAAGCCATAAAATAATTTAAAAGCTTGTACGGGGTATATTTTTGTTCTTCTTGTATTTGTATCAATTCTCTAGCTTGAGCTGTTATCTGTACACAGTTTACGCCGGGTATTTGTTCATTGTTGCCCAAGAATTTTGTATTATATAGCTTAGAAGCAATTTTTTGGGAATTAATTGTATTCATGTGTTGCATCACATCTTGGATTGTTGATTTGTCCTCTATTATATATGGCGTTATATTTCGCGGTTGTCGGCGTGGTATTTTATTTAAATTGTCTTCATTTCCCGGCTTCACTCATATTGCAGTGTAAACTTTATGAATTTAATCCTCTTTTCGTCATATTTATATCTGTTCCCCACTTTTATTATTTCTTCGAGAATCGATAAATTAGTTGCGTATATTCACTGTATTTTATTTGGAATATTGTCTTTGTTTTAAATTACGCGGCATAGACGTGTATTTTTTCCTGGGGAGGTATTTATAGCTTATTGACAACTTTGTACGTTTCACAAAGGAGATCATTACATCGAGTTGTTCAACGAGCCGGAGATGAAAAAACAATGAAAAAAATCATACAAGAAATCAAAAAAGAGGCGATATAAATTATCGTTACATGTCGTTGTGTAATGACGAATGTTTTTATACGAAGAGGAGCTTCTTTCAATAAATCAAATTCAAACAAAATAATGCAACAAAAGAAAACCTAACTGTTATTAAAGAATTTTGGGCGATATTGTCATATGGAGACACCCCATTTATATACGTTAAAGAAATAGCGGAGCAGACGTTCCCCACTTTTATTATTAAACTTTTTTGTCGCTCTTCCCAATGATATTAAAAGAAACTTAAATAGAGTAGTGGATGTATTCTCTCCAGTTAGAGATGCCCCTTTGCTGATAATTAACGTGACGCCATTTTAAGAATTATGTGGCGCGTCGGTTCACATTCAAGAGTAATTTAACTTTTGGATTATGTGCGTAATTATCTATATGAAGAGAAATAAACAACACTAGAAAAGTATTGTTTGGTGTTCCCATATCGATCTAATTTTAAATGAAGAGTCGATTGGACACTATATAGATGGAGAAAATATTTATTTTAAGAATTATTAATACAATAGTTGTGTGTGTAATATCACGCGATAAATAAAATCATGATGTTATTTGTGACAGATTGGAAACGAAAGAGAATTTGTTTCAAAAGTTTTTTGTTGATTGTATCATAGAAACGGAATTCGAAAAAGATGTAAAGACAAATGTGCGTTTAAATTCAGATTGCGTCTGGGAAATAGGTCGTTATTTATCGAAAGGAGATTTCAAGAGTTTTATGCTAGCTTGTTTGCCTGTTATTTCATTGTAATAAATGTATTTATGTATTCTTGTATGTAAAATTATTGCAATATATATATTAAATTGAAAAATTTTGTTTTAGTTTAATGGAAATTAATTTCTCACACGTAAAGCGCTTGGTGTTCCACCGGCGGGATGATATATCCTTTCAAAGCATGATTTAAAGAGTTTTTTGATGGCATGTTTACCAAAAACAAGTTTTCACGACACAAAATATTTTCCATTAATATCTTTTTTTATAGTTTGGTTAAATAATAAAAAAAATACAAAAATATATGTTTATTAAAAAATAAAATTACATATATACAAAACCATTCCTTAATTAATTTATAAGTTGACAATTACAATTACAAAATTAAATTAACAAAAATAACATAAATATAAATAAATTCTACTATTTTGTTAATCTACTTTCAATTAAAAAAAAATTTCAACCAACAAGAAAATTCAAATATATTCTCTTGACCCAATTAACAAAAATTAACATAATTTTCTATGTCTATTAGTTGCACCAAACCAGTTTTATCCCGAGAAGACATTGGCATTGACTTTGTCAACAGCAACATGGGAAATTTAATTTCTTCTTCTTTTAATTGAAAATAAAAGAAATCCCTATTTTTGCGATAATAAAAACCGTTTAATTTTGACAAAGATTTAAAATCCCATATTACACTCAGTGATTTTTTTGGTAAGATTCCGTTAAATTTCTCGGCACATTTTTTGCATGTGGAGCAAAATAAATAGCAATTGTCCAGGAATTTCCAGGCAAATTTATAAACTGTTTTACATTTTCTGCAACGCAAGTGCAATGAAAACATTTCTTCTTAATCTCCAATACACTTTAGGTTAAAAGCTGAATGGCTTCAAACTCTGAAAAAAAAATTGTTTAACATTTGATTTCCTAGATGTAAACGCGTTGCTTTAATGGCTAGAGCGACAGTGGTTAACATTTTATAAAATTTAAATTATCTAGTTTTGAAAACTATTTACCTTATAAACTCAATAATTATGTTTTCGCAAATTTCAAGTATAAACACCTTATTTATTCACGAGCACAGAAACAATATGTCAATTGTACACTCGTTCATTTATATATACAACCCCCGGCCTTCGTATAAGATTGAATTTACATCTATTTTTACATGTATTCCAACATGTCGTTGCTTATCACGTAATGCTTGTTTTTTCAATTCCTCAATCGTGCCAATTTACTATATAAAGCTTCGATTTATCCTAACATCGATGTACTTGTTTGTTTCACTAAACATGTTTGCGTTAGACGTACAAGGCTTCGTAATCAATGGGCAATTTCTTTGCAAGGAAATTGCAATTTTAAATTTAAAAACTGAGAAATGTTATAGAGCATTTCTGAAATTACCGACCAACAAGGAATTTTTAAGTGCAAGTCAAATATTTGATGCGTACTATGCAACGCAATATATTCATGGCATAAACTCGGAACGAGGAGGTATATTTCGTTACCAGGATCTGGGCGAAGAAATTAAAAAAATTGTCGGAACTTCGAAAGTGTATGTTATGGGACGAGAGATATTGACAGGGTTAAAAAATTTGGACATTCTAAATATTGTGGATATTAACTGTAAATACCGGTTGCCGGAATACGAAGATTTCAAGAAACGCTACAGGTCATACCATTGCTGCCAGCACGGAAACAACCATTTGAGATGTGCCAAAGAAAATGTTTATTTTATGTGGATATATTTATGGCAAAAAGAAATTTTTACAGATTATATATTTTTTTATTTTAAAATACCCACCCCCTCCTGATTATAGTCGAGATTGCAAGCGATTGATTTCAAATGTATATTTTTTTACAAAAAGACTAAAGAAATGTGTATTTCGTTTAAAGTTTTACAATTGTTTGTGATTTCATTATTTCAAAATGGAGTGCGTGAGAATGACTATATATTTCAACGAAAATTAATATAAATAGTAGTGTTTAATCATCTGTTTTAAATATACGTTTATGTTGCTTCGCTTTTCGTTCATTCATAAGAAATATGAAAGTTACAAAATATCGATTACAAGGCAAAAATGTAAAAATATATAATTTAGTTGACGTCAATTTGTATAAAAATGACAAAATTTTTCATGTAATTGTTCAACATCAAGAGTATTTGAAATTGATTAAAAAACTTGTGCAAAGAGGATGTGATATAAATCACCAAAATATGATTGGCGAAACACCGCTGCACCTGTCTTTGATGGGTGGCGAACGTTTAAAAATTGTACAAGAATTATTACGGCATGGAGCCCTCGTCAATATATTGAATAAAAATGAACAAAATGCGATTCACGTTGCTACATATGAAAACAGATCTGTAAATGTTATTAAAGAGTTGATAAAATACGGTGTCGATATTAACGCCACAGATATATTAGGAAATACACCATTACATTATGCAATAGGATATGGAAATTTGCAAGTCGTAAAAGAATTGTTACACAGCGGGGCAGATGTAAATATACCAAATTATAATTTTCAAAATACTTCAGTGCATCATGCACTGTACTACAATCATTCCAATGTTAACCAATATCCTTACAAAGATGTAACGCAAATCTGTTTAAATATTTTACGGGAGCTCTTTAAATGCGGTGCCTCTGTTGACTGCAAAAATACCTTTGCTCAAAGCCCCTTGTATTTTGCAATTTACAGTCGTATGTCTCCGGTAATAATAAAAGAATTGTTAAACCAGGGAGCGAGTGTTGCAAAAAAACAATCTGGAAATGACTTACTGAAATTAAGCATAGCTTGCAAATGTCATTATGAATCGATTGAAATGCTGCTAAAGCATGGGGTTTCTGTCCACGGTAAAAGTGGGAGTAATTTAACAATTTTTGATTATACAATACCGGGAACAAATTATTTAGACAAGAAAAGACACAAAGAATTACTCGAAAAATATTGTTTGGTCGAACATGACGATATTGAGTTATGTTCTATGTGTACAAACATCAATAGTCGATTTGGCAAAATGTGTAAAAGAGAATTGAAAGAAATGCAAGCACACCACGTAGACGATGAAAATACCCTCTATGAGTATGTGGTATGTAAAAAGAACTATAGATACAGTAATTGTGTCGTAGACGTATTATCCGATACAAATCTAATGAATAATTATCCCCGATATTATGACGTTATTTATGACATTAGAAACTAAGGATTATTTATTTCAAAAATTTTCTACTGGCTGTACCATAGACACGGAACTCAATTGTGAAAAAGATGTAAAGAAAAGTATACATTTAAATTCAGATTGTGTCTGGCAAATAGGTCAGTATTTGTCAAAGCATGATTTCAAGAGTTTTCTGATGGCATGTTTACCAAAAACAAGTTTCCTCGAAATATAAAATGTTTTTCATTATAATAAGTGTTTATATGATATTTTTTGTTATAAAAAGTCTTATACGATAAATATCCTTTTTATAGTTTGGTTAAATAATAAAAATATATGTTTACTAAAAAAAATTGACAATAACATTAAAAAATTTCTGATTTCACATTTTCTGTAACGTAACTGCAACTATTTTGCTAATCTGCTGTCAACCCAAAAAAACAGTTATAAAATGACGGTTGCTCCACGTTTAATCCTGGTAACGATTTAGAATCTCTTGTTATATTACCTGATTTTCTTGGTTATCGAGGCAGTCGTCATAAACGCATAACAGGTCAGTACTCGATCCTGGTACAACGAAATTTGTCATCTCTCTAGTTTCCAGTTCAACGTACGGTAAACGGTGCCTCCCACCACTTTATCATGACATTGTAATCTGTCTATGAGTTTTCTGATGACAAAAATAAGTTTTCTCGAAATATAAAATGATTTACATTATAATAAATGTTTATATAATATTTTTGTAATAAAAAGTCTTGTACAATAAATATCACTTTTATATTTTGCTAAAATTACAAAAATATATGTTTACTACAAAAGAAATAAAATTACGTATATACAAAACTATTCATTAATAAGTATAGACAATAACAATTACAAACAACAAAAAAATTAAAAATTATTCAAATGTATCTGTGTTGTGGCACCAAACCCGATTCGTCTCGGGAAAACATTGGCATATCCCTAAGCCGGTAATCGGTCCTCTTTGTTAATAGTAATATTGGCAATTTAATTTCCTCTTCTTTTAATTGATAAAAAAAGAAACGCGTATTTTCGCAATAATAAAAACTGTTATAATCTGACGGTGGCCCTACGTTTAATTGCGGTAACGATTTAAAATCCCTAATTATATTACGTGATTTTCTTGGTAAGATATTCTCAAATTTATCGGCACATTTTTTACAGGTAGAACAAGATAAATAACAGTCGTTGAAGAATTCCCAGGCAAATTCGTAAACGGCTTCACATTTTCTGCAACACAACTGCAATGTATACATTTTTGAATCTCTAATGCACTTAACACGTCTTTGTCAAAAGCTGAATGGCTTCAAACTCTGAAAAAAAAACATGTTTGTCTAACATTCGATGATTTCCTAGGTGTAAACGCGTCGCTTTAATGTCTAGAGCGACAGGTTAACATCTTATAAAAGATAAATTTTCTAATTTTAAAAATAAAACTGTTTACCTTTTAAATTCAATAATTCTTTCCGCAAATTATAAACAGCTTAATTAGTCACGAGTACAAAAACAAGTATGTCAAATGTTCACTTATATATACACTCTCACGGCCTTCATCTGAAATTGAATTTACATCTACTTTTACATGTATTCCAACATGTCCTTGCTTATTGCGCAATGCTTGTTTCATCTCCAAATTTCCCCGTATCGTGCCAATTTACTATATAAAGTTTCGAATTATCTCAACATCGATGTACTTGTTTGTTTCACTAAACATGTTTGCGTTAGACGTACAAGGTTTTGTCATTGACGGAGTATTTATTTGCAAGGAAATTGCAATTTTAAATTTAAACAGTGAGAAATGTTACAGAGCATTTCTGAGATTACCAATCTCAAAAGAAGCTTTAACTGCGAGGCAAATATTGGACGCCAACTATGCAACGAATTATGTTCATGGAATAAACTGGGAACAAGGAGGTGAATTTCGTTACGATGATCTTGGCCAAGAAATAAAAAAAAATATTGGAACTTCAAAAGTGTATGTTAATGGACAGGAGATAAAGAAATGGTTGAAAAATTTGGTCATTCTAGATGTTCGGGATATTAACTATAAGTACTGGTTGCCGGAATTCGAAGATATGAAGAAAAGGTATAGGTCATACCATTGCGGCCAGCATAAAAACAACAACCACCTACGATGTGCCAGGGAGAATGTTTATTATTTCTGGATATATTTATGGCAAAAAGAAATTTTTTCAAGATTATATATTTTTTTATTTAAAAATACCCCCTCCTTCTTACTATAACTTTTTTACACATGTTGTGCTAACGATTGTTAGCAGCTGATTTCAAATCTATAGTTTTTTACAAGAAAATGTAAAGAAATGTGTATTTCGTTGGTATTTAAGTTTTACAATTGTCAGTGATTCAAAATAGAAGTTATGTATGTATATATTTTATCTTTTACTTCTTTAGCTGGAATTCCTAACTTATTAGATATTTCATCCATAGCTGATTCCCTAAGATTTTTGTTCTTATAATTTTCGGTCGAACAGTCCCACAAATTAGAACATGATTTTTATAGTCAATTAATTGCGGTGTCACGGTTGTTGTCCACTTAAAATTACACTCTTTTCTTTTTAAACCTCCTTTTTCAGTAGTTTCACGCATTATTAGGAAAAAAACCAACTTTTATCTCACGAAACAACAATGACACTCACATGCAGCAGGTGAAATAAATGTCTCATGCGAGATGCGCAGTATATCATGTTTACACTTTGAAACTTGTTCACTCAACTAAACTCTCATGAGACATTGTTTCACGAGATTATCTCTTGTATATTACGTATCTCATGCCTGTTTCCATAATGAAATTAATTTATTCTCGAGATTATTATTTCATGAGACAAAAATCTCATAAAATATTCTCATTGTGGATTCGCACCTTTTGGGTACCATTATTTTCTAATTTTGTAGTTTCATAAAATGTAAATTTTCAGAGAATAATCTTTTGGCAACTTGACGAAGAAATGCATTTTAAAATACATCTATTTTTACATGTATTCCAACATGTTGTTGCTTATCGCACAATGCTTGTTTCATCTCCAAATTCCCCCGTCGTATCGTGCCAATTTACTATATAAAGTTTCGAGTTATCTCAACATCGATGTACTTGTTTGTTTCACTAAACATGTTTGCGTTAGACGTACAAGGTTTTGTCATTGACGGAGTATTTATTTGCAAGGAAATTGCAATTTTAAATTTAAACAGTGAGAAATGTTCCAGAGCATTTCTGAGATTACCAATCTCAAAAGAAGCTTTAACTGCGAGGCAAATATTGGACGCCAACTATGCAATGAATTATGTTCATGGAATAAACTGGAAACAAGGAGGTGTATTTCGTTACGATGATCTTGGCCAAGAAATAAAAAAAATTATTGGAACTTCAAAAGTGTATGTTAATGGACAGGAGATAAAGAAATGGTTGAAAAATTTGGTCATTCTAGATGTTCTGGATATTAACTATAAGTACTGGTTGCCGGAATACGAAGATATGAAGAAAAGGTATAGGTCATACCATTGCGGCCAGCATAAAAACAACAACCTGCGATGTGCCAAGGAGAATGTTTATTATTTCTGGATATATTTATGGCAAAAAGAAATTTTTACAGATTATATATTTTTTTATTTAAAAATACCCCCTCCTTCTTACTATAACTTTTTTACACATGTTGTGCTAACGATTGTTAGCAGCTGATTTCAAATGTTTCGTGAGATTAAATTTGGTTTTCCCAATAATGAGTGAAATTACTGAAAAAGGACGTTTAAAAAGAAAAGAGTGTAATTTTAAGTGGACAGCAACCATGACACTGCAATTAATTGATTATAAAAATCATGTTCTAATTTGTGGGACTGTTCGACCGAAAATTATAAGAACAAAAATCTTAGGAAATCAGCTAACAAGTTAGGAATTCCAGCTAGAGAAGTAAAAGATAAAATGCATAGCCTTCGTTGTCAATTTCAAAGCATCAACAGAAAACGTGACGTGATGTATTGTATTTATTAAAACAAAGCAGATATCCACTTTCACGAGAAGAAGATGAACAACCAACAAAATACCCTATTTATAATATGCATGTACCGACAACAGAATCCTGGGATGATTGTAATTACAATAGTTACGATCCCACAGAATTTATTGAAAATAAACCCGTGTTGCGAAAGTATGGAAATCTATCAACAAAAAGCAAACGACGTGAATTTAGAAATATGGAACAAATAAGATTTGCAAATTTGGATACGAAAAATAAACAAGAAGCTGCAATCGATAAGGAAAGTCAAGAATTATTTACTAAAAGAAATAGAGGATATGAGATTTCAAAATAGTGAATGGGTTTGATTTTGATATATATGTTATAATAATTTTTATATTGTGTTTAAAAAATAAATAAATTATAAAAAAAATAATCTTTTATTTACATATTTAGTGTACAAACATTTGTTGCAATTTTCTTTTATTTCTAAATGTAATCAAATTGAATAATGAAGTGAGAAAAATGAAATGATGTAACGTAAATTGTGTAATTATGTATCGTACAAATTCTTTATAATGGTATTATAACTTTGAGGAAATTCTGAATCTAGGAACCGCGCTTTAAAAATTCGTTCCCTGTGCTTACCATCCAAGACAGGTTTGATTTTTTCTTCAAGTTTTTTAATATGGTCTTTAAAATTTTCCACAAACCTGACCTTTTTCCTAGGCACAGCTGGTGGTGAAGAGTCCTCCTCATCTTCATTAGATTCATCGTCTTCCTGGGAATTATCAGAAAATTCAACATCATCAGAATCACTTTCGAAAACTATAAAACTATCCTCAGAATCAGCTGCAGAAATTGTTCTTTCTCTCCTGAATCTATTTGTAATATTACAGAGTGATGATGCAGTAATATTCATCAAAGGGGGATCTACATTATCTGTTTCGATATTAATCTCAAGATCATCCTGTTCCAAGGATTTATGTAGGAAGTCACCAAGTCGTAGAGGATATGACTTCTTAGAACTCATACTTACATCAAATGAATTATTTGAATGACCTTGAGGTTCTAGATCGACTTCCATCATTTCAGTAATATCGTTTTTTATACTTTTCTCAAAATTTGTATGATGTGTATGCCCTTTTCTATCTTTATATAAGACATAAATTATTTACTGAAAGAAATAGAGAATCTGAGATTTCAAAATAGTGAATGGTTTTAATTTTGCTATATATGTTATAATTTTTTATATTATTTTGTGTTAAAAAAAAATAAATAAATTATAGAAACAAAAACCTTTTACTTACATATTTAGTGTACAAACAAAGAGGAGTATCTTCATCTGATCGGTTTAACATTTGTTTTAATTAAAATTGTATTCAATCTCTATATTTTATAATGGAATTTGAAAGTAAATGAACTTCGTACAATTACAACTATTTTTACATGTAATCCAACATGTCGTTGCTTATCGCGCAATGCTTGTTTCATCTCCAAATTCCCCCGTATCATGCCAATTTACTATATAAAACTTCGAGTTATCCTAACATCGATGTACTTGTTTGTTTCACTAAACATGTTTGCGTTAGACGTACAAGGAAATTGCAATTTCCCGTGGTGGTTTGTATTCATATTATCACTCTCGTATACTTCAAAATAAAGATATTTTTACGGTTCGCATCCAAGTACATTTAAAATCAACTGTACGATATATAAATACAAGTGAATTTAACTAAATGTACCCCAATAATTTTTAAGTTGGGATATATATTATTGTCTTTTCAGCCAAATTATAATTGGATAAAAGAGAGGTACAGAAAATATTTTTCTATAAAAACATAATTGTAATTTGTAAATCGATATATATTATTTAATAAACTAACAACATTACTTTAAGTGAAATACATTAGACGTACAGGCCATATAGAAATTTTTTAAATCCACTGTCGTTAAATAATCGGCAATGTGTCGAATGCAATATGAATGTAAAGTTACGGGTTTGTTCGCTTGATTTTTGGCATCCAAATTCTTAAGGACGGTACAACTAATATTTCCATATTTCAAAAGTAAATACTTTTTCGTTTCTAACCTGTTATAAATAACATCTGAATAAATGGGATATTTTAAAGTCGCATCGTCAAGCACATCGTTGTATTGCACGTCTAAATATTGCCCATAGTCTAAGTTTTTGATTATACAATCGTAGACTGTAATTGTTTCGTTTATAAAATTCCTTTTCATCTTCTCAAGTTCTCTTTTGCACGCTTCAACGTGTTTGCCTTTTAATTGATTACATATAACACAATTGTCATTACTGGAATGTTCAATTAAACAATATTTTTTTAATAATTCTTTTCTTTTTACATCATTTTTTACACTGTCTGAAAATAAACGGTTTCCAATTTTATGAATTAACGAACCACATTTTAAAAAAGTTTCCAATATGATTAAAGGTGTATTAAAAATTAAATGTAGAGCAGTTTTCTTGTCTTTTGAAACGTTATAAATTGAAGCCCCATGCTTTAACAGTTCTTCAACTATTGGCACGTTATCTCCTGTGTCTAAAGCATGCATTAGCGGTGTTTGGTTAAAGTTATCTACTGCATCAACGGTGGCGCCAAATTGTAAGAGTAATTGGACCATTTTCACAGAATATTCAGCAGCTATATGCAACGGCGTTTGCCCCATCGCATTTCGACAGTTTACGTTCAATCCTTGTTGAATTAATTTACCAATAATTTTTAAATACTCTATATGACGAACGGCATAATGTAGAGCAGTTTTCTTGTCTTTTGAAACTTTATAAATTGAAGCCCCATACTTTAACAGTTCTTCAACTATTGGCACGTTATCTCTTGTGTCTAAAGCATGCATTAGCGGTGTTTGATTAAAGTTATCTACTGCATCAATGGTGGCGCCACATAGTAAAAGTAATTGGACCATTTTCACAGAATATTTAGCAAATATATGCAACGGCGTTTGCCCCCTCGCATTTCGATAGTTTACGTTCAATCCTTGTTGAATTAATCCATCAATAATTTCGGGTGTCAAATATCTGCCATCTAATAGTATGGCCAATTCCAGTAATTCCTCGTTGTGGTTTGTATTCATTTTACAAAAAAAAAACGGTTTTGTGGATTGAAGGAAACGCTACCGACTGTTTACAATACATGTGAAATTAGAATTATATTCGATATTTAAATACAAGACAATTTAATTCAGGCTTGAAATTTTGCAAGTGGGGGTATTTGTTGTACACACCATTTATTGGCAAAAATCCATAAGAAATTACACATTTAAAAGTTTTTATTTGCCAATGTGATTCTTTATTTTAAATAATTTGTGATTCATAAAAGTGTTGATGTTTTACATATACTTGTAATTTTACATGTAAATTAATTTCCTACAATTTTTTTCAAAATTGCCTTATATCAGGCAATATCTATATAAATGTATCTCCGTTCTATGTATAAATTGCCCTTAAAATATGTTTCGTATCTATTAATTCATTTCCTACCACTTTCCTAGAATTACCCCACACCTCACAGTATAAATGTTACCGTCGATATGGTGCTTTGCTTTATTTCGGGTGCGTTCAAAATGTCTGTCGTTCAAGAAACGTGTAAATTGTGTTTACGATACGTACAAGGCACAAATTCGGTTGCCTTGGAAGAAGCCCTAATGAACAAGTTAAAATTCCTCCAAATGGAAATGGATCATTCTGATAACAAAAACAATTGTATTTGCAAAGAATGTGAAAAAAAAATCTTGCAAGCTTACGATTTTAAATTTCGTCTTATAAACACCGAAGGTTGTATTATGTTGCGACGTGTATCTGGAGACAATACCCAAAGCGTTTACACAAATATCTTGTTTGATGAAATTGAAATATGTAGGTTGTGTAAAAATTGTGTTAATGACATGTCTACCATCACTTTATCAAAAATTCTTAAAGATGATTGTACGATGCAAATATTTCGTGAACACATTCCCGAAATGGATTTAGAAGTTACGGAAAATCCCGTCGTGTGTAACACTTGCCACATTTCTTTATTTTTATTTTCGACATTGGTGGCTTGTTGGTGGACAGCAAAAGATCAGAGAGACCGCGACGAAAACTCGAATAAAGAAATTGACAATCTCGAAGTGAAAAGCGATGAAATCTTAAATCCCGGCGAATATGTTTCTTTGACAAGCAATAATATCAAGAAGGAAGATGAAGACGACAAATTCTTGAACATCCAGCTGGAAAATGAAGAACTCGACATCAAGTTTGAAGGATATGAAAGTCCACAAATTCATGATGTCCAAATCTTTGGGTGTAATGATTGTAATTATGTAACAAAATATAAAAGCAATTTAAAAACACATGTTTTGAAACACAAAAACCATAGCGAAGTCGAAACTTTCAAGTGCCCGGATTGTTTTTTCGTCACAAAATATAAACAGTGTTTGAAAACACATTTTTTGAAACACAAAAACCATAGCGAAGTCGAAAAATTCAAATGCCCGGATTGTTTTTTCGTCACAAAATATAAACAGTGTTTGAAAACACATTTTTTGAAACACAAAAACCATAGCGAAGTCGAAAAATTCAAATGCCCGGATTGTTTTTATGTCACAAAATATAAAGGCGATTTAACAAAACATTTTTTGATACACAACTATAGCGAAGTCAAAACTTTCAAGTGTCCAGATTGTTCTTTCGTCACAAAATATAAAAACAATTTAAAAAAACATTTTTTGAGACACAAAAACCATAACGAAGTCGAAATTTTCAAGTGTCCGGATTGTTCTTACGTCACAAAATATAAACAGCATTTGACAACACATTTTTTGAAACACAAAAATCATAGCGAAGTCGAAACATTCAAGTGCTCGGACTGTCCTTTTGTCACAAAATATAAACATCATTTGACAAGACATTTTTTGAGACACAAAAACCATAGCGAAGTCAAAACTTTCAAGTGCCCGGATTGTTCTTACTCCACAAAACATAAAGGCGGTTTAATAAAACATTTTTTGAGACACAAAAACCATAGTGAAGTCGAAATTTTCAAGTGTCCGGATTGTTCTTACTCCACAAAACATAAAGGCGATTTAATAAAACATTTTTTGAGACACAAAAACCATAGTGAATTCGAAATTTTCAGGTGTCCGGATTGTTCATACGTTACAAAATACAAACATCATTTGACAACACATGTTTTGAAGCACAAAAATCATAAAGAAGTCAAAACATTGAAATGTAAGGATTGTGATTTTATAACAAAATATAAAACTAATTTAAAGAAACATAAACATAAATAAAAAATTACAACGTTTAAAGATATTTTATTAACTTCCCAATGTTATTTTTACTAATTACACTCAATTTGTTTCGTAAACATCTTCCCCTCATTTGATTTAAATTGGCTAAATTGAACTTCTATTCAGTACAAAAAATAATTTTAATAGAAATTACAGTTAAAATATATTTCATATAAATATATTAATTCATTTCCTACCACTTTCCTATAATTAAAAAATACAAATTTAAAAGATTTTACTTTATTATCTTCCCAAAATTATTTTTAGTAATAACACTGTCAATTTGTTTCATAAACAAATATTTGATTAAAATTGGCTAATTGCATTTCTATTGAGTATAAAAAAATAATTTTAATATAAATTGCACTTAAAATATGTTTCATATCTATTAATTCATTTCCTACCACTTTCCTAGAATTACCCCACAACTCACAGTATAAATGTTACCGTCTGATAGATTATTTGGTGATTTGCTTTCCATCGATGCATTAAAAATGTCTGTCGTACAAGAAACGTGTAAATTGTGTTTACGATACGTTCGAGGCACAAATTCGGTTGCCTTGGAAGAAGCCCTAATCAACAAGTTAAAATTCATCCAAATGGAAATGGATCATTCTGACAACAAAAACAAAATCTTGCAAGCTTACTATTTTAAATTTCGTCTTATAAACACCGAAGGTTGTATTATGTTGCGACGTGTATCTGCAAACAACACCCAGGACGTTTACATAAATATCTTGTTTGATGAAATTGAAATATGTAGGTTGTGTAAAAACTGTGTTGATGACATGTCTACCATTACTTTATCAAAAATTCTTAAAGATGATTGTATGATGCAAGTATTTCGTAAACACATTCCCGAAATGGATTTAGAAGTTACAGAAAATCCCGTCGTTTGTAACACTTGCCACATTTCTTTATTATCATTTTCGACATTGGTGGCTTGTTGGTGGACAAAAAAGATCAGAGAGACCGCGACGAAAACTCGAATAAAGAAATTGACAATCTCGAAGTGGAAAGTGATGAAATCTTAAATCCCGGTGAATGTGTTTCTTTGGCGAGCAATAATATCAAGAAGGAAGATGAAGACGACAAATTCTTGGACATTCAGATAGAAAATGAAGAACTCGACATCAAGTTTGAAGAATATGAAAGTCCTCAAATTCATGATGTCCAAATTTTTGGGTGTAATGACTGTAATTATGTAACAAAATATAAAGGCGATTTAAAAACACATTTTTTGAAACATAAAAACCATAGCGAAGTCAAAACTTTCAAGTGCCCGGATTGTTCTTTTGTCACAAAATATAAACGGTGTTTGAAAACACATTTTTTGAAACACAAAAACCATAGCGAAGTCGTCATTTTCAAGTGCCCGGATTGTTCTTTTGTCACAAAATATAAATATTGTTTGAAAACACATGTTTTGAAACACAAAAACCATAACGAAGTCGAAACATTCAAGTGCCCGGATTGTTCTTATGTCACAATATATAAACATCATTTGACAAAACATTTTTTGAAACACAAAAATCATAGCGAAGTCGAAACATTCAAGTGCCCGGATTGTTCTTTTGTCACAAAATATAAACGGTGTTTGAAAACACATTTTTTGAAACACAAAAACCATAGCGAAGTCAATATTTTCAAGTGCCCGGATTGTTCTTTTGTCACAAAATATAAATATTGTTTGAAAACACATATTTTGAAACACAAAAACCATAACGAAGTCGAAACATTCAAGTGCCCGGATTGTTCTTATGTCACAAAATATAAATGTAATTTGACAACACATGTTTTGAAACACAAAAACCATAGCGAAACTTTTACGTGCCCAGATTGTTCTTATGTTACAAAATATAAACGCAATTTAAAAATTCATGTTATAAAACACAAAAACCTTAGCGAAGCCAAAATTTTAAACTGCCGAGATTGTTTTTTTATCACAAAATATAAAAATGTTTTAAAACTTCATGGTATAACACACAAAAACCTTAGCGAAGTTGAAACTTTCAAGTGCCCAGATTGTTCTTACATTACGAAATATAAGCATTATTTAAAATCTCATGTTATAACACACAAAAACTTTAGCGAAGTTGAAACTTTCAAGTGCCCAGATTGTTCTTTTGTCACAAAATATGAACGATATGCGAAAATACATGTTTTAAAGCATAAAACCTCGGTGACTCCGAAAATTTCAAGTGTCTAGATTGTTCCGTTGTTTTAAAATATAAACAGAATTTAAAAACATTTTTTAATATACGCCCTTCAATCAAATCAAAACATTCAAATGTGAAGAATGTTTTTTTTTGTCCTAAACATAAACATAAATAAAAAATATAAATTTTAAAGATTTTATTTCAATAACTTTCCAAAATTTTTGTTAGAAACAATATTGTCCATTTATTTCATATAAATAAAAATTTCCTTGAAAAATTTTTCGAACTGATTTCACAGATTCCTCATATAGCTATATGCAATACATTTTTGCAGTTTACTATCGTGAAAATATATCTGATTTACGCTCAAACAATCAACATTACACAATATCTGTCTTATGTAACAGAATTTACTACATTTAATATAAATAAAGCATTTTTGTTGAGTGAGAATATGTACAATAGAAATATAATCAAGATTTAAGTTTAAGATTTTCACAGAAATATCTTAACCCTAAGAATATAAACAAGCTTTAGCAAAAATTTTAAAATCCTCTTTCGTTACATAATCTGCAAGATATCTAATACAATTAGAGTCTAAAGTTATCATTTTTTTCGTTTCACCCCCAGTGTCCGAGTCTACAATTGTAGTACAAAAAATATTTTTGTATTTAAAAAGCAAATATTTTTTTGTTTCTAATTTATTGTAAATAATACCACAATAATTTGGATATTTAACTCCTAAAGTTACATCATCAAGTACATCTTCGTGTTGCCAGTCAAAATACTTTTCATACTCGAAATTATTAATAATACAATCATATAATGTCACCGTTTCGTTTACAAAAATCTTTTGCATTTTTTCTAATTCTTTTTTACAATTTTCAAATTGTCCGCCCCGAAATTTGTTACATACAGAACAATCTTTATTATAATAATGCTCAATTAGGCAATATTTTATAAGTAATTTTTTTCATTTTGCACTTAAATATACATTATTTTTCACCAGCCATAATTCTTCAAAATTATTATTTTTAATTTTATACACTAACGATCCACACTTTAAAAGTTCTTCCATGAAAATTAACGTCTCATAGCGCGTGGCACAATCTAAAGGTGTCTCTTCAAATATATTTCGTTCGTTGAATAACGCCTCATATTTTGAAAATAACCCAATGATTTTTAAAATAGTGTCTGCTCGTTTCATATCGATTTTTAAATATTTGATGACATAATGCAATGGTGTATTGTACTGATCATCAACCGCGTTAGCATCAGCGCCTCTTTTCAATAATGTTTCTATAATTTCAACATTTCCATTTAAAAATGCTAAATGTAACGGCATGTGATTGTATATACTTGTTGGGGAAATTAATGCACCACCCAATAGTAAAGCGTCAACAATTTTTATACAGTTATATGATGCTGCATAATGTAATGGTGTAATACTATCGTTATCTGCTTTGTTAATGTCGGCGCCTCCTTGCATAAGGACTTCCACAATTTTTACACAATTTCGTCGTTTTTTCACTGCAAAATGTAAAGGTGTTTCTCCCCATTCATTTTGATAATTTACGTCAAATCCCCGTTCGATTAGTTGCCAAACGAATTTGAAATATTTTTTATTTTGAACTGCATAATGTAAAACGGTCGACTTGCAATTTGTAGTTTTGTAAATTGAAGCCCCGCGTCTTAATAATTCTTCAATTACTTGAAAATTTTTGCCCAACAGAATGGCAAACAACAACAATGTATTTCCGTAAGTATCTATGTAGTCTATTGCAAAACTATCCTCTCATATCAATTTTCTAATTGATTCCAAGCTGACTCCAGTCCTGATAGCTATATGTAAGATTCTGCTCGCACTCATGCTACTTCTACATTACACAATACCACAATGAGGCAACATTAAATGACACTCGAACTTATATATATACTTACAGGTGTCTATAATTAGATTTCTACGTCAATATGAATATTTGATGTTATTAGTTGACATGTTTATTTCATTAATACAAACTAATCATTTTCAATTATTTATTATGTAGCAAAACTCTTTTAAAAATGGATCAGAATCATTTTGAAGCCACGATTCGACATCGAGATGGGAAATATTTAGACATTCCGGCAAGAATTCTTCGTTATTTTTTTTATCCTTGGAAATATCTCCTATTGTATCGTCATTTGAAAGCAGCACATCATCACTTTGGAGTCTTGTATCTTTATTTGAAAGTAGCACATCTTCACTTTGGAGTTTTGTATCTTTATTTGAAAGTAGCACATCTTCACTTTGGAGTTTTGTATCTTTATTTGAAAGTAGCACATCTTCACTTTGGAATATCACATCTTTATTTGAAAGCATCATTTCTTTACTTGGGTGTATTGTGTCTTCATCCAAATGATTTACGTATTCGTTTAAACTATCACAAAATTCTTTGTACAGACACTCTATGTCTTCATTCCAAGGAATCACATCATTATTCAATGAAACCATTTCAGAAATAAATGTATTGTAGGCAAATTTCGAAACCCGTATACAGACTGTTATCGAGACGTTATAATTGTAACTGAAATGTATTTATGTTAAAAGTCTTTATATAGGATATATTTTTACCGATTAATAAATTACAATTTATTACTACTTGTAATTTTACATCTAAATTGTAATAATTATATTCTCCGGTTTTTCACCTTTGATTTCTTGCAAACAGACCATTTTTGCTCAAGTATTAAAGTCTATTTGTTTATTTACCACGAGTGTGTCAAATATTTTCTTGTACTAAAATCCATATATTTTTATAATGGAATTTGTAAGTAAATGAACTTCGTATATGATTGAATTTACATCTATTTTTACATATATTATAACATGTCGTTGCTTATCGCGCAATACTTGTTTCATCTCCAAATTCCCCCGTATCGTGCCAATTTAGTATATAAAACTTCGAGTTATCCTAACATCGATGTACTTTGTTTCACTAAACATGTTTGCGTTAGACGTACAAGGCTTCGTAATCGACGAACAATTTCTGTGCAAGGAAATTGCAATTTTAAATTTAATAACTGAAAAATGTTATAGGGAATTTGTCAGATTACCAATCACCAAAGAAACTTTAACTACAAGTCAAATATTTGACATGTGCTATGCAACGCAATATGTTCTTGGCTTAAACTGGGAACAGGGAGGTGTATTTCGTTACGAGGATCTTGGCCAAGAAATAAAAAAAAATATTGGAACTTCGAAAGTGTATGTTAATGGACAGGAGATAAAGAAATGGTTAAAAAATTTGATCATTCTAGATGTTCTGGATATTAACTATAAGTACTGGTTGCCGGAATACAAAGATTTTAAGAAACATTATAGGTCATACCATTGCGGCAAGCACGAAAACAACCACCTACGATGTGCCAAGGAGAATGTTTATTTTATGTATAGTTATTTATGGCAAAAAGAAATTTTTACAATTTATATATTTTTTTATTTAAAATACCCTTTTCACCCCCAATTATAATCGAGATTTTTATTTTAAAATATGGAGAAAAAAGAATTGTTGAACTAAATTCTATGAATGTTGTAATTGAAATTGAAATGAATTAATTCAAGACTTTATTTTATGGTAATTATACAAGACAATAATTCCACTTTCCAATTTTAGTAGTTTCGAATGCCTGCAATACACGTTGTCCGAGCTTAGACTAACGCGAGCGTAGTTAAATTAATACAAGGCAAATGGTACTGCCTCGACGTTTGGAAGAAATGGAGGATATGAGATTTAAAAATATTGAATGGGTTTGATTTTGCTATATATGTTATAATAATTTTTGTATTGTTTAGTATTAAAAAAATAAATAAAATATAGAAAAATAATCCTTTATTTACATATTTAGTGTAT
The DNA here is from genome assembly GCA_034190945.1 of Octodonta nipae. Lineage (NCBI taxonomy): Eukaryota > Metazoa > Arthropoda > Insecta > Coleoptera > Chrysomelidae > Octodonta > Octodonta nipae. The sequence continues at coordinate 62,359,829 of CM067220.1, forward strand.
AAACAATTAAGTTTTACAATTCTTGGTGATTCAATGTACATTTAACGGTTTAATTAACATACATTAATTAACAATAATAAAATTTTAAGATTAAATATTTTTTATTGTTAATCTGTTATAAATAATATCATAATAAATTGGATATTTAAATGTTAAATCGTCAAGTATGTTACTATATTACTCGTTTAAAGATTTTGGTTGTTCTAAATTGTTAATTACAAAATCATAGAGCGTTACTGTGTTCGTTACAAAAAGTATTTCAAATTTGTCCATCAACTAATTCAACAAGGCTTGGATATAAATTATCAAAACTGGGAAAAAAAAAGCAGCATTGCACAAAGTTACTCAAAATTCTGTAGAAATTGTGAAATTGCTTGTACAGAAGGGAGCCAACATTAATACGTCGAGTAGTTGCGATGAGACGCCGCTATTGTGGGCCTTAAACATTGGCAAGAGTTTGCGGTTAGTTGAAGAACTACTAAAGCACGGGGCATCAATTTATGACGTTTTAAAGAAAAAAAAGACCGCTCTGCATTATGCCGTTTGTTATAAGAAATATTTTAATTTTGTTCGCAAACTAATTGAACAAGGATTGGACATAAACTGTCAAGACAAGACGGGAGAAACACCTCTACATATAGCAGTTTCAAAGGCAGATTGTGTAAAAATTGTGAAATTACTTCTACAATGTGGCGCCGATATTAACATATCAGATAATTATGGTGACACACCATTATGTAGAGCAGTAAAATTGAACCATACCGAAAATTTTTACTTGTTGTTACTCAACCGTGCGCTAGTTTCTCTGGGTGAAAATACTTGTACAATATTACATTCTGCAACCATACACGAGAACATTAAAATATTAGAAAGCTTATTAAAAAGAAATGTTGATGTCAATGCCATTAATTCAGAGCACAGAACGTTATTACATGCCGTTTTTGATTACGGCTGCGGATATAGACCCATAGAGACATGTCTAAAAATTATTTCGTTATTTGCTGAACACGGAGCGCTTTTTAACCAACAAGATGTATATGGAGATATTCCTCCGAGTCTTAGTTTACGTTATATAGCACCTATAGTTGTACTAGAACAAATTTTAAAATTTGGATCCCTAATTCATAAAATTAAAAGTAGAATTGTTCAAACTGTTTCCGATTTTACAGAAAGAAAAGAATTGCTTGAAAAATATTGTCTTATCGAACACCCCAGCAAAGGTGAGTGTTTTATGTGTTGTCAATTAAACGGTAAACACGTTGAAAGTTGTAAAAAAGAATTAGAAAAGATTAAGACAATTTTTTTAAACGAAACAGTTACGCTATATGATTTTGTAATTAATAATTTAGAACAAGCAAAATCTTTAAACGGGCAATACAACAACATACTTGACGATTTAACATTTAAATATTCAATTTATTATGATGTTATTTATAGCAGATTAACAATAAAAAATATTTAATCTTAAAATGTTATTATTGTTAAACAATGTATTTCAATTAAACCGTTAAATGTACATCGAATCATCAACCATTGTAAATTGTGTGTATACTAAATATGTAAATAAAAGATTACTTTAAGTGAAATACATTAGAGTTAAGACCATATAGAAATTTTTTTAAATCGAGTGTTGTTAAATAATCGGCAATGTGTCGAATACAATATGAATGTAAAGTTACGGGTTTGTTCGCCTGATGTTTGGCATCCAAATTCTTAGGAACGGTACAACTAATATTTTTATATTTCAAAAGTAAATACTTTTTCGTTTCTAACTTGTTATAAATAACATCCGAATAAATGGGATATATTAAAGTCGCATCGTCAAGCACATCGTTGTATTTCACGTCTAAATATTGCCCGTAGTCTAAGTTTTTGATTATACAATCGTAGACTGTAATTGTTTCGTTTATAAAATTCCTTTCCATCTTCTCAAGTTCTCTTTTACACGCTTCAAGGTGTTTGCCTTTTAATTGATTACATATAACACAATTGTACATCATTTTTTATACTGTCTGTAAATAAACGGTTTCCAATTTTATGAATTAACGATCCACATTTTAAAAAAGTTTCCAATATAATTAAAGGTGTATTACTACTCAAAATATAACATAAAGGAGTATGATTATATCCATTTTTTTATAAAAACATGCTCCATAGTCAAAAAATAATGTAATAAATTTTAAGAAAAGTATTTATATCCTTTAAAATGTCTGTTGGTTTCATATCATCATTAAAATATTTAACGACATAGTGCAATGGTGTATTATACTGACCATCAACCGCGTTAACATCAGCGACCCTTTTCAATAATGCTTCTATAATTTCAACATTTCTATGTATAGATGCGAAATGTAACGGCGTCTGATTGTATGTACTTTTTGGGGAAATTAATGCACCACACGATAGTAAAGCGTCAACAATTTTTATACAGTTATGTGACGCTGCATAATGTAATGGTGTCATACCATAGTTATCGGTTTTGTTAATGTCAGCACCCCTTTGTATAAGGACCTTCACAATTTTTACACAATTTCGTTTTGTTACTGCAAAATGTAAAGGTGTTTTTCCCCGTTCATTTTGGCAGTTTACATCAAATCCCCGTTCAATTAGTTGACAAACGAATTTGAAATATTTTTTATTTTCAACTGCATAATGTAAAACGGTTGACTTGCAGTTTGTAATTTTGTAAAGTGAAGCCCCGCATCTTAATAATTCTTCAATTACTTGGAAATTTTTGCCCAACGCAAGAGCTAACAACAACAACGTATTTCCGTTATTGTCTATATCATTTATTGTAAAACTATCCTCGCGTATTAATGTTCGAATTGATTTCAAACTGAATTCCTGCTGGATGGCTATATACAGGATTCTGTTCGCCATGCTCTACCTTCTGTGGGCGTGCACTTCTTCGCTCGTTTTGTGGGTTTGTTTGTTGGTTTCCTCCTGACTCCTTGCTGTCTCCTGAAAAAAAAGATTGTAATATACTTCATGTTTTACTTAGAAACAACAGTAAATGACACTCGAACTTATATATTCACAGGAGCTTGTTTCATAAATTACAAGTTGATTATGAAACAAGTCCATGTGTCTACAATCAGATTTCTACGTCTATATGAAATTATATTTGATGTCTTTAGTTAACATGTTTATTTAATTAATACAAACAATAATGATTATTTCAATTATTTATTACTACTTGTAATTTTACATCTATTTTGTAATGATTATATTCTCCGGTTTTTTCACCTTTGATTTCTTGCAAACAGACCATTTTTGCTCAAGTATTAAAGTATATTTGTTTATTTACCACGAGTTTGTCAAATATTTTCTTGTACTAAAATCCACTAGTTCTTTGGTTGCATCTTCTGTGGGTGGTTGTTGTGTTGGGTTTATGTCAACACGAGTGTTTTAAATTACAATTTAATAGATTTTAAGAATTGATACAAACATTGGCAAATTTTTTTTAAGTCCTCCTTCTTTTAATAATCATCAGGATACCTAAATAAGAGTATAAATTCAGCAATTTTTACAAAACAAGTATAGTTGGCAGATAACTAAAACATTAGTAAATGTTCTTAACGTACAATAGATCACGTACGATTACATTTAAACCAATAAAATTCAGAAACGAGTGCAAGCCTCAGCAAAATTTTTAAATTCTTGTTTTGTTAAATATTTTGCAATGTGTCGAATACAATCAGGATTTAAAATTATCAATTTTTTCGTTTGATTTTTGATGTCACAATTTACAACTGTAGTACAACAAACATTTTTGTATTTTAAAAGTAAATATTTTTTTGTTTCCAATTTGTTGCAAATAATGTCGCAATAAATTGGATATTTAGTGGTTAATACTCCATCATCCAGTAGGTCTTCGTGTTTCCAATCAAAATATTCTACATAATCTAAATTGTTAATTATACAATCATATAAAGTTACCGTGTCGTTTATAAAAATCTTTTCCATATTTTTCAATTCTTTTTTACAATTTTCGATATACTCTCCTTTAAATTTTTTACATATAGAACAATTTTCCTTGCTGAAATGTTCAATAAGACCATATTTCTCCAATAACCTTTTACGCTTTATACTCAATGATAAATTATCCCCCAAGAGCCATATTTTTATGAAATTATTACCTTTAATTTTATGAATCAAAGACCCACATTTTAAAAGTTCTTCCAAGATAATTAAAGACTTGTGTCGTAAGGCAGAACTTAAAGGTGTGTCTTTAAAAATTTTTGTTGATTAAATAACGCCCCAAATTTCGTAAACAGCCCAATAATTTTTAATCAAGTGTCTGTTTTCCATCGTTATCGTAATGTATGACAACGAGATGTAGTGGTGTATTGTATTGTGTGTTAATTGCATTAGCATCAGCACCATTCTTTAGTAATGTTTCTATAATTTCAACGTTTCCATTTAAAGATGCTAAATGTAATGGGGTGTCATTACATCTATTTTTTGGAGATATTAGTGCACCGAAAAATAAAAGAGTATTAACATTTTTTATACAATCATTTGCTGCTGCATAATGTAACATCATAATACCATCTTTGTCTGCCTTGTTGATGTCAGCTCCGCTCCGTATAAAAAAATTCACAATTTTTAAACAATTTCGTTTTTTTACTGCCCAATGTAACGGTGTTTCTCCCCATTCATTTTGACAATTTACGTCAAATCCTCCCTCGATTAGCAAACAAACGAACTTGAAATATTTTTTATTTCGTGCTGCAAAATGTAAAACACTCGTTTTGCATTTGTAATTTCGTGAATTGAGGCCCCGTGTCTTAGTAGTTCTTCAATTACTTGAAAATTTCTTCCCAATTTAACGGCAAATAATAACGGCGTGTTTTCGTAGATATCTTTGTTATCTATTAAAAAATTGTTTTCTTGTATCAGTTTTCGGATAACCGTCAAAGATTGCCCGCTTTGTATGGCAGTATGTAATATATCTTTTTTGTAATTCCCACTCATGGCACGATACGATATTTTACAATCCACTCAAGTTTATATACACGAAAACGTTTTCGAATATTGGATCACAATTGAAAGTCCAAGATTAAATTATATATTTAAAATTTCCAAAAGATTTACAATAACATTTTGCAGGTTGGATTGTTAAATCATGTTTGCAAATTCTTCTAGGTAAAATTTCACGATTAAATATTTTGGTTTTTAATGATATATGTGGAAAATAAGAAAAAAAATGTGCGAAATAAATTCAACAGCCATTTTTAAATTTTTAATATCTAAATTTACCAGTAAGAATCAACATTTTTTGATTTTTAATTTATTACAAACAATATCATAATAAATTGGAAAGTTGGTACTTAATGTTACATCATCAAATACGCCCCCGTGTTGCCAATCTAAACATTTTTCATATTTTAAATTGTTAATTACACAATCATATAATCTTGTTGATTTGTTTATAAAATTCTTTTTCATTTGTTCTATTTCTTGTTTACAATTTTCAACATATCGACCGGTTAAATTATTACAAAGTAAACAATCAACATCGGTGGCATGTTCAATAAGGCAATATTTTTCCAATAATTTTTTTCTTTGTAAATTAAATGAATCACAATTGTTTTCCACAGTCATTATAAAATTGGCTATTTCTTTGACATCGGGAACCAACGAGCCACATGTTAAAAATTCTTTTAAAACAATTAATGGTTCGTTAGAAAGTAGGGCATGGTTTAAAGGTGTATATCCATACATATCCTGTTTGTTAAAATCTGCTCCATATTGGAAAAATAACCTAATAATTTCTAAAGAATTCTTTTTATGATAATAATAAGCATCGATAACGTGGTGTAATGGTGTCATATGTTTTCTATCAATCGCATCAGTGTCGGCAGCTCTTTTCAATAACGCCCCCACGAGTTCGGTATTTCTATTCGCCGTTGCGCAATGTAGTGCCGTCTCGGTATTTCTATTTCCCAAAGAAACCGATGCACCGTGAGATAGCAATGCGTTAACAATTTTAGTACAATCGCGTATAGTTGCTATTTGTAAAGGCGTTCCTCCGAAATTGTCTAAATGGTCAATATTGGCTCCAGATTGTATTAAGAAATTTACAATTTTTAAACATGTTTTTTTCTGCACAGCCCAACATAAGGGCGTTTCTCCAAACATATTTGGATAATTTACGTTAAATCCTTGTTGAATTAGTTTACCAGCAAATTTGAAATACTTTTTATTTCGTACTGCATAATGTAAAACAGTGTCACGTGTACTTGTAATGGAATAAATTGAAGCTCCGTGTCTTAGTAGTTCTTCAATTATTTGAAAATTTTTTCCATAATTCAAGGCGGTTTTTAGCGGTGTATATCCTATATGTCTGTAATTCACTAAAAAACTATTTTTTTAAATTATTTCTCTAATTAAGTCTGAAGAACTACGAGTATATTGTGGTTTTTACTCATTTTCAAATTATTCGATCACAGTAAAAGAATAATGTTCCGCGGTGCAAGTTCTAACCATTTACTGCAGGGAGTATCCATTTAAAATAGGTGCTCAATGTTTCAACAATTTGGGAATTTGTAAGGGTGGGGGCCTTTTATTATTATTAAGCGTTATACATGGTATATAATTTTAATAAATACACACTGAGATATTTTCAAGTAAATCCAAAAACGAATATATTCAAATACATTCCCAACTTTTATTTATTCACGCGATTCATTCAAACAAATATTTTTACGTAGGTATTTCCCCCTCCATTCAACTAATAAAAGCCGATATTTTTAATCTAAATTTATGATAAAACAAAAATAGTTTGTATGCAATTCAACAATGAATAACTGCAACTAAAAACAAGAATCGCATATTCACAAGATTAATTAAAACAGATGTTATTTTAATCCACCCAATACAAGCTGATATAATTAAAAAAAGATGAATAACAGAAAATCAAAATATTTCCAAAACCGTCAGCTATATCGTGCTGTGAAATTGAAAAAAAAAATTCGAATAATTGAACAACTTTTAACACAAGGGGCCTCTATTTATACAATCACATTGAATAAAATCAATATCTTGCATTTGGCCGTACAAAACAAAAAATACCTTAAATTTGTGGAAAGACTGATTAAGCAAGGAATTAATGTAAATAGTAAATCTTTAAATGGTGCAACACCTTTACATTATGCATCGGTCAAGGAAAACTGTGAGGATGTAATAAAATTACTAATACTCCACGGGGCTAATGTAGACGAAGTAAATTTTCGGTCTGAAACACCATTACATACCGCAATCACAAACAATCGTTTGAAAAATGTCCAAACATTGATACAAAATGGTGCGTCTGTTTCTTCAAAACATTATATTATAGCTGTTGCACACGGCCACCTTGATATTTTTGAAATGTTTTTAAAGTGTAATGCCGATGGTAACCGAGTGTATCTATGTTGTGGTCAATGGTTATAGCATATGCATCTGGAACTCGAAATGTTCATAAAATAGAAATAATAAGTGAAACTTGTATTAAAATGATTAAATTGTTATGTAAATTTGGAAACTCTGTAAACGACAAATGTCTAGCCGGTACACCCTTGCTAATTTCAGTAATAGGAGATGTTCCTATAACAGTAATTGAAGAACTTTTAAAGCAGGGTGCTAATGTTAATGCATTAAGTTATAAAAAGCTTACGATATTAGAGTCAGCATTATTGTGGACTGCTAACAGTAAAATTATAAATTTACTTTTAAAATACGGAGCATCGATTCACGATTCATACCTTTTTAATTTATTACCATTAGACTCCCTTTTAAGAAATTTAAAATATAAGGACGATTCACAAAAAGTAAGAAAATTATTACAAAAATATTGCCTCATTGAAGACTGTAACCACAAAGACTGTTGGATGTGTGCTGCATTAGATGGTGATTATGGCGAAGAATGTAAAAATGAATTAAATCAAATACAAAAAAAATTTGTAAATGATACAACAACATTATATGATTGTATAGTTAAAAATTTAAAATATCACAAATATTTTGATTGGAAACGACACGATATACTTGCCGATGAAGAACTTGACTCAAAATACCCAAATTATGGAAACATTATTCGTAGTAAATGTGAAACTAAAAATTATTTACTGCAAAAATTCAGAAACATTAATTGCAGTATAGTTTGTAATAATAAACAAATGCAATACATTACATTAAACTCAGATTGTATACGACACGTTGCTGAATATTTATCAATATCAGAATTTAAAAATTTTGCCACAGCTTGTATGTAACACAAAGAGTATATTTAAAAGTAATTTTTTTTAATTAAAAAAAAAACATATTATATGACTGACATGTTAAATAATTTTTTAAAGATGTAAAATTACAACAGTATGCCAAACGTAATCTAGATGTAAATTTACAAGTATTAATAAATTTGGAAAAAGGATGAATTATAATCACCAAAAAAAATTCCTTATATAAAGAATTATGTATTCGGAGTTCTCAGTTAAATTTGTATTGTTCACAATTGTTAGATAAATATTCTTCAAGTATGTGTGAAAGTGTTACCGACATTATAGCTTTACTGGCTGAAAGGGCAATGTGTTTGTTAGAGGATAACGTTTCTATATTCGACAACGTGTCGAGCTCAGATGAAAGTGACATGGAAACCGATGAAGAATATTGTCAAAATGATGGAGATTTAATTCCCCAAATTGAAGAAACACTAACTCTGTATCACGATACGTGTCAAGCAATTCGTGTGATTGAAACATCTATTCATTCAAATACAAATGACGCCGATACGATTAATCTAATTCAACAAGTCCTAACTTTATACAAGAAAGTGTGTGAATTGTTGCATTTAATGGAAAAGACCATAAACGAACATGAAAATGACCCCAAAATTCGAACACACAAAAGATAGTATTTAATTTTTTTTCATTATATTCGTTTTTAGTTTTTTATGTTTATATTTATACACTGTACATGAATGTAAATAAATTTTATTACAATCTCTTATATTTTAATTACTTATAGTTAACCAACATTTCAACATCTGTAATTATTAGTACCAGTTTTCACAACATGGTTTTTTATTTGGACCTTTATAAAGTGAACTGAAAATTTTAATTATTATAATTTTATTGATAGTAGTAGATGATATATGAGAGTTTTAGCGCACTTGGGTCAGTGGGCAAATATATCGGGTTTGTTAGGTGCCTGTTGAAAAGTTGTATGAGTTTTATTAATTTGGTTGCAGTGTTAAGGGGGGAAAATGCAAAGACTTTAATTTTGATTGAATAAAATTTAATAATGTGTGAAATTTCCATTGACAGTTAACCGCATTCGTGGTAATGGTAGTGAACAACATATATTTGAACGCAAACACGTATCCCTTCAGTATCTTTTGAAATGAGTAAGATGTCTTACAGTGACCTTATCTCAAACAACCATCACTTTAATTTTACTAACAGAAAAACTACCAAGAGAATTACACCCAACTACTTAGTAGCCCACTACAAATTCGCAAATTTTCTAAAAATAGTATTTACTGCTAAGAAAGTAGTTCTGTGTTCAAATAATCATGAAGCTGTTCTTCAAAATGAATGCAATCAAGGAAATCCCTTTCCAAAAGACAAAATATCTTCTGTCACTTTTACACCACGAGGGTTCGAACGATTTCTAAATTTTATTAGTGAATACAGAGACGACAACAACGTACTGGTTTCCGAAGATTACGACAACAATTTACGGATCACCATATGGGCAGAGGACGGAGAAAACCACTTATTTATTGAAAAAAATAAAAGCAATAATTATGAAATTATAATTCCTCTAATTGTAGTAGCTCAAATAGATTTTAAAAAAATGTATGATATTTTTTATAATGTTAATAAAACATATTCTTTCTAATGCTCTTGCTTATTTGTTCCCTCTAATTTCAACGATACTTGCCGGAATCCGATTAGTTGACCTTCGCAATGATCGCAGTCTTTTGAACCTCCTGATCTTTGGAAAAAACAAGTCTGTACTGGTAAAAATCGCGAAACGCGACTCAAACCACTAATAATTATTTCGCTAGTGGCGGACGGATGGAAATTTCACACATTATTAAATTTTATTCAAATGAAAGTCTTTGCATTTTTCTCCCTTAACACTGCAACCAAATTAATGAAACTCACACAACTTTTCAACAAGCACCTAACAAACCACACACAACCAGTCCTGGTGGTTTAGGGAGGCTTAAATACTGATATCATTGCCTACTGGCCCAAGTGAGACAAAACTCTCATATCTCTATACTAATTTGAATGAACACAAGCCACAATAAAATTTTTTAAATCTTGCACCGATAAATATTCACCGAGTTGTTGAATGCAATAAAAATTTAAAGACACTCTTTTCTGGGCATCATTCAAATTAATTTCTACCGTACAGTTAACATTATTATATTTAGTAAATAAATAAGATTTAGATTCTAATTTTCTATAAATAATATCATGAAAATGTGGATACTTTTTATGATCTGATAATATATCTCTTTGGCAATCAAATAAGTTGGTATAATTTAAATTTTCAAGTATACAATCATATACTGTAACACCGTCGTCATTTATAAAATCTAGTTGCATTTTTCTCAATTCATTTTCACATTCTAAAACATGTTGACTTTTCAGTTCAGCACAAATTTCACAATTAATATTGTTTGAATGTTCCAAAAGACAATATTTTTCTACTAATTTTCTTATGGTTTTTACTTCTTGTGAATTATAATTATTGTCCAAGTATTGCAAAGGAGTTAAACCCATAAAATCTATTTTATGATTAGATGCACCATGCGTTAAAAGTAACTTTATTATATCGAGACGATTATTATATTTAATTCCTAAATGTAAAACAGTTTGGTCACACATATTTATCTTATTAACGTCAGCTCCTCGATCTAAAATTTCTTTAATAATTTCTAATGAATTGAAATTTTCACTGCAATATATAGAGGAGTTTGATCATAATAATTTGTTGTATCAATAAATGCACCATAATTACAAAGTATTCGAATCATTTCCCAGCAAACTTCAACTATTTCCTTCGATGGATACTTGCGTGCAAAATTCAAAGCAGTGTGCAACGAATTATTTTCTAAAAAATCTAGTGCATTAGCATCTGCGCCATTTTTGAGTAATTCCTCAACCACTTTTATATTGCCTCTTTCTATTGCTAAATGTAATGGTGTATAATCTAATTCACTTTTAGCATAAACAAGTGCGCCATGGAATATTAATTTTCGAACAATTACCAAAGAATTATTCTGAGCCGCATTATGTAAAGGAGTATTTTTGTATATATCTAACTTGTTGATATGTGATCCACTTCGTATAAGAAGTTTTACTATTCTCATACAATTGTCTTTTTCTACTGCATAATCTAGAGGAATTTCACCCCATTTATTTTCACAATTTACATCATATTTTTGTCGTAAAAGTTGTTTTATAAAATTTAAATATTTTTTATGTTTTACTGCAAAATGTAATATGCTACTACCGGTTGTGGTCGTTTCGGTAGTTGATGCACCGTATTTTAAAAGTTCTTTAATTATTCTCATTTTCTTCCCCAATACTAAAGCATAATAAAGCGGCGTAAGTCCTCTGTTATTTTTCGAATTTACCAACAAACTATTCTGTTGTAATATAAGTTTAATTAAGCTTAAAGCATTTTTATATTTTAAACATTTGAATAAATTTAAGTCATTTATTTCAGAAATTGTCATTTGTTTAGTTGTATTGTTCACTGACATCTTTTTTTTCGAACTGTCCAACTGTTGTATTAAATAGTTTACCACAATCTAAAACAATTTCTGAATACTTGTTTAAACAAACTGCTTCTTTTATATAACTATAACTGTTGTTGGAAAAGGAAGTCAAATAATATAGATTGACAGAACAATTTATTTAAACATTATTAGAATTTATAAACCAACAAAGTTGCTCAAAGTAAAATGGACTAATTGAGCAAACTCGTTCTACTGTCCATACAACCACAATAAGAATATTTTATGAGATTTTTGTCTCATGAAATAATAATCTCGGGAAAAAATTAATTTCATTGTGGAAACGGGCATGAGATACGTCATATACAAGAGATAATCTCGTGAAACAATGTCTCATGAGAGTTTAATTGCTTGAAGAAGTTTCAACGTGTAAACATGCGCATCTCACATGAGACATTTATCTCACTTGCTGCACGTGAGTGTCGTTGTTGTTTCGTGAGACAAAAATTTGTGTGATTCCCAACAATGAGTGTAACTTGTGGAAAAGGACGTTCAAAAAGAAAAAAGTGTAATTTTAAGTGGACAAGAACCATGACACTCCAGTTAATTGACTTATACGAATCATGTTTTAATTTGTGGGACTGTTCGTCAGAAAATTATAAGAACGGAAATCTTAGGAAATCAGCTATGGATGAAATATCTAACAAGTTAGGAATTCCAGCTAAAGAAGTAAAAGATAAAATATATACATACATAACTTTGTTGTCAATTTTAAAGCATCAACAGAAAACGTAAACACACTAAAAGCGGTTAAATGGCAATTTTCTAATGCCCTAAAATTCATAAGTGGACAAACAAATATCCTTCTATCATTTTTTTGCTTTTTTATTGGCATATTTTTATGAAATCACTCCACAATTCACAATAATTTTATCAATAATATATTTTTGAAAAATTAATCGTTTGCCTCTTCTAAATTACGGAACATATTGTGGAAACACCACATTCAGAAACACTTAGTCTCATGAGAGTAAAATTTCATAAGTGGCATAAATTCAAGTGTTTCGAAGAAATATCTCATGTTCTGTGAAAATATATCTGAGATAAATATATCATGAGACTAAAATCTCACGAGATTTTAGTCTCCTTGTGGATACCGACCTTATTATAAATGATGACGTTATTTATGACAGATTAGAAACTAAGGATTATTTATTTCAAAAATGTTCTACTGGCTGTACCGTAGACACGGAACTCAATTGTGTAAAAGATGTAAAGAAAAGTATACATTTAAATTCAGATTGTGTCTGGCAAATAGGTCAGTATTTGTCAAAGCATGATTTCAAGAGTTTTCTGATGGCATGTTTACCAAAAACAAGTTTCCCCGAAATATAAAATGTTTTTCATTATAATAAGTGTTTATATAATATTTTTTGTTATAAAAAGTCTTATAAAAATATATGTTTACTAAAAAAAATTACCTATATACAAAACCATTCTTTGATTATAAGTAGGTGTTGACAATAACATTAAAAAATTTCTGATTTCACATTTTCTGTAACGTAACTGCAACTATTTTGCTAATCTGCTGTCAACTCCAAAAAACAGTTATAAAATGACGGTTGCTCCACGTTTAATCCTGGTAACGATTTAGAATCTCTTGTTATATTTCCTGATTTTCTTGGTTATCAAGGCAGTCGTCATAAACGCATAACAGGTCAGTACCCGATCCTGGTACAACGAAATTTGTTATCTCTCTAGTTTCCAATTCAACGTACGGTAAACGGTGCCTCCCACCACTTTATCATGACGTTGTAATCTGTCAAAGTATGAGTTTTCTGATCACAAAAACAAGTGTTCTCGAAATATAAAATGATTTACATTATAATAAAAGTTTATATAATATTATTGTAATAAAAAGTCTTGTACAATAAATATCACTTTTATATTTTGCTAAAATAATAAAAAATTACAAAAATATATGTTTACTACAAAAGAAATAAAATTACGTATATACAAAACTATTCATTAATAAGTATATACAATAACAATTACAAACAACAAAAAAATTAAAAATTATTCAAATGTATCTGTATTGGTCTAATTATAATCATTGACAAAATTCTCTATGTCTTTAAGTGGCACCAAACCCGATTCGTCTCGGGAAAACATTGGCATATCCCTAAGCCGGTAATCGGTCCTCTTTGTTAATAGTAATATTGGCAATTTAATTTCCTCTCCTTTTAATTGATAAAAAAAGAAACCCGTATTTTCGCAATAATAAAAACTGTTATAATATGACGGTGGCCCTACGTTTAATTGCTGTAACGATTTAAAATCCCTAATTATATTACGTGATTTTCTTGGTAAGATATTCTCAAATTTATCGGCACATTTTTTACAGCTAGAGCAAGATAAATAACAGTCGTTGAAGAATTCCCAGGCAAATTCGTAAACGGCTTCACATTTTCTGCAACACAACTGCAATGTATACATTTTTGAATCTCTAATGCACTTAACACGTCTTTGTCAAAAGCTGAATGGCTTCAAACTCTGAAAAAAATATTTTGTCTAACGTTCGATGATTTCCTAGGTGCAAACGCGTCGCTTTAATGTCTAGAGCGACAGGTTAACATCTTATAAAAGATAAATTTTCTAATTTTGAAAATAAAACTGTTTACCTTTTAAATTCTATAATTCTTTCCGCAAATTATAAACAGCTTAATTAGTCACGAGTACAAAAAACAAGTATGTCAAATGTTCACTTATATATACACTCTCACGGCCTTCATCTGAAATTGAATTTACATCTCTTTTTACATGTATTCCAACATGTCCTTGCTTATTGCGCAATGCTTGTTTCATCTCCAAATTCCCCCGTCGTATAGTGCCAATTTACTATATAAAGTTTCGAGTTATCTCAACATCGATGTACTTGTACTTGAAATTGCAATTTTAAATTTAAACAGTGAGAAATGTTACAGAGCATTTCTGAGATTACCAATCTCAAAAGAAGCTTTAACTGTGAGGCAAATATTGGACGCCAACTATGTAACGAATTATGTTCATGGAATAAACTGGGAACAAGGAGGTGTATTTCATTACGATGATCTTGGCCAAGAAATAAAAAAAATTATTGGAACTTCAAAAGTGTATGTTAATGGACAAGAGATAAAGAAATGGTTGAAAACTTTGGTCATTCTAGATGTTCGGGATATTAACTATAAGTACTGGTTGCCGGAATACGAAGATATGAAGAAAAGGTATAGGTCATACCATTGCGGCCAGCATAAAAACAACCACCTACGATGTGCCAAGGAGAATGTTTATTTTTTCTGGATATATTTATGGCAAAAAGAAATTTTTACAGATTGCATATTTTTTATTTAAAAATACCCCCTCCTTCTTATTATAACTTTTTTACACATGTTGTGCTAACTATTGTTAGCAGCTGATTTCAAATCTATATTTTTTTTACAAAAAAATGTGTATTTCATTGATATTTAAGTTTTATAATTGTTAGTGATCCAAATTGAGTGTCTGAAAATTATTAAATATTCAGACGAACGAAAAGCAATGAGAAAATGATTGACGACAATAATTTTAAATGAATTGGAAATTGTTTAAAAATTACACGTTGTATGAATCCTGAGTCATAAAAGTCATAAAAGATTGTGAGAAATTCTGTTAACGGAAATCGGAGCGCTAGTTAGTACATTAATACATTGGTAAAAATGCAACTTGACGATGATAATGAATATGAAAATGTTTTTAAAGGTGCGAATCCACAATGAGATTTTTGTCTCATGAAATAATAATCTCGGGAAAATTTTTATTTCATTGTGTAAACAGGCATGGGATACGTGATATACAAGAGATAATCTCGTGAAACAATGTCTCACGAGAGTTTAGTTGAATGAACAAGTTTCAAAGTCTAAACATGATATACTCTCGCATGAGACATTTATTTCACCCGCTGTATGTGAGTGTCATTCTTGTTTCGTGAGATAAAAGTTTTTTTTTGCGTGAAACTACTGAAAAAGGAGGTTTAAAAAGAAAATAGTGTAATTTTAAGTGGACAAGAACCATGACACTGCAGTTAATTGACTTATATGAATCATGTTCTAATTTGTGAGACTGTTCGTCCGAAAATAATAAGAACAGAAATCTTAGGAAATCAGCTATGGATGAAATACCTAACAAGTTAGGAATTCCAACTAAAGAAGTGAAAGATAAAATACATACATACCTTCGTTGTCAATTTCAAAGCACCAACAGAAAATGTAAGCACAACAAAAGCGGTCAATTGGCAATTTTAGGATGCCTTAAAATTCATAAGTACTCCAACAAATATCCTTTTATCATTTTTTGCTTTTTTGTTAGCATCTTTTTATGAAATCACTCCACAACTCACAATAATTTTATTAATAATATATATTTTTGAAAAATTAATTTCGTTTGCCTCTTTTAAATTACAGAATATACTGTGTAAACACCACATTCAGAAATACTTAGTCTCGTGAGGGTAAAATTTGATAAGTTGCATAAATTCAAATGTTTCAAAGAAATATCTCATGTTCTGGGGAAACATATCTGAGATAAATATATCATGAGACAAAAAATCTCACGAGAGTTTAGTTGAATGAACAATGTTTACACTTTGAAACTTGTTCACTCAACTAAACTCTCATGAGAAATTGTTTCACGAGATAATCTCTTGTATATCACGTATCTCATGCTCGTTTCCATAATGAAATTAATTTTTTCCCGAGATTATTATTTCATGAGACAAAAATCTCATAAAATATTCTCATTGTGATTCGCACCTTTTGGGTACCATTATTTTCTAGTTTTGTAGTTTCATAAAATGTAAATTTTGAGAGAATAGTCTTTGGGCAAGTTGACGAACAAATGCATTTTAAAATACATCTATTTTACATGTATTCCAATATGTCGTTGCTTATCGCACAATGCTTGTTTTTTGTCCAAATTCCCCCGTATCGTGCCAATTTACTATATAAAACTTCGAGTTATCCTAACATCGATGTACTTGTTTGTCATTGACGGAGTATTTATTTGCAAGGAAATTGCAATTTTAAATTTAATAACTGAAAAATGTTATAGGGCATTTCTCAGATTACCAATTACCAAAGAAACTTTAACGACAAGGCGAATACTGGACGCGAACTCTGCAACGAATTATGTTGTTGGAATAAACTGGGAACATGGAGGTGTATCTCGTTACGATGATCTTGGCCAAGAAATAAAAAAAATAAAAAAAATTATTGGAACTTCGAAAGTGTATGTTAATGGACAGGAGATAAAGAAATGGTTAAAAAATTTGGTCATTCTAGATGTTCTGGATATTAACTATAAGTACTGGTAGCCGGAATACGAAGATTGTAAGAAACATTATAGGTCATACCATTGCGGCGAGCACGAAAACAACCACCTACGATGTGCCAAGGAGAATGTTTATTTTATGTATAGTTATTTATGGAAAAAAGAAATTTTTACAAATTATATGTATTTTTATTTAAAAATACCCCTTCCCTCCCCGATTATATATATATAGAGATCGCTAGCGGTTGATTTCAAATCTATAATTTTTCCACAAGAAAATTATTTTAGAGAAATTTTATTTTAAAATATAGATCAAAAAGAATTGTTGAACTAAATTCTATAAATGTTGTAATTGAAATTCAAATGAATTAATTCAAGATTTTATGGTAATTTAAGTTTTATGCTAGACAATAATTCTACTTTTCAATTTTAGTAGTTTTTAAAAAGTAGTGTGTTAAAACGTTTTTTTTGACAAAAAGTTGACTTCATGGATTGTGATAACTCTTGGGATATTGAACAGTTGTATGAAAATGTTTTAATAGACAATTCTCAAATTAATTTGTACTGCTACGAAAATATGAATTGGTTGTTTTGTAGTGAATGTATGAAACAGAACGAAAACCAACTCAATGAATTAATGGTGTATTGTATAAAGTGCAGGAAAATTACTATACACGAAACTTGTTCACTCAACTAAACTCTCATGAGACATTGTTTCACGAGATTATCTCTTGTATATCACGTATCTCATGCCTGTTTCCATAATCTCATAAAATATTTTCATTGTGGTGTATATCTCGCATGAGACATTTATTTCATCTGCTGCATGTGAGTTTCATTGTTGTTTCGTGAGATAAAAGTTTGTTTTCCTAATAATGTGTGAAATTACTGAAAAAAGAGGTTTAAAAAAAAGTGTAATTTTAAATGGACAAGAACCGTGATACTGCAGTTAATTGACTTATACGAATCATGTTCTAATTTGTGAGACTGTTCGTCTGAAAATTATAAAAACAGAAATCTTAGGAAATCAGCTATGGATGAAATATCTAACAAGTTAGGAATTTCAGCTAAAGTAGTAAAAGATAAAATATATACATACATAACTTCGTTGTTAATTTCAAAGCATCAACAGAAAACGTAAACACAACAAAATTGGTTGAATGGCAATTTTATGATGCCTTAAAATTCATAAGTGCACCAACAAATATCCTTCTATCATTTTTTGCTTGTTGTTAGCTTCTTTTTATTAATAATATATTTTTAAAAAATTAATTTCGTTTGCCTCTTTTAAATTACAGAACATATTGTGGAAACACCACATTCAGAAATACTTAGTCTCGTGAGAGTAAAATTTCATAAGTTGCATAAATTCAAATGTTTCAAAGAAATATCTCATGTTCTGGGGAAACATACTTGAGATAAATATATCGTGAGACTAAAATCTCACGAGATTTTACTGTGAATACTGGCCCAAAGATTACAAATTGTATATATACACCAAGTTGCCGAAAGATTATTCTCTGAAAATTTACATTTTATGAAACTACAAAATTAGAAAATAATGGTACAAAAAGGTGCGAATCCACAATGAGAATATTTTATGAGATTTTTGTCTCATGAAATAATAATCTCGGGAAAAACAAGTTTCAAAGTCTAAACATGATATACTCTCGCATGAGACATTTATTTCACCTGCTGTATGTGAATGTCATTGTTGTTTCGTGAGATAAAAGTTTGTTTTTTTCCCTAATAATGCGTGAAACTACTGAAAAATGAGATTTTAAAAGAAAAGAGTGTAATTTTAAGTGTACAAGAACCATGACACTGCAGTTAATTGACTTATACGAATCATGTTCTAATTTGTGAGACTGTTCGTCCGAAAATTATAAGAACAGAAATCTTAGGAAATCAGCTATGGATGAAATATCTAACAAGTTAGAAATTCCAACTAAAGAAGTTAAAGATAAAATACATACATACCTTCGTTGTCAATTTCAAAGCATCAACAGAAAACGTAAACACACCAAAAGCGGTTGAATGGCAATTTTACGATGCCTTAAAATTCATAAGTGGACCAACAAATATCCTTCTATCATTTTTTGCTTGTTTGTTAGCTTCTTTTTATGAAATCACTCCACAACTCAATAATTTTATTAATAATATATTTTTAAAAAATTAATTTCGTTTGCCTCTTTTAAATTACAGAACATATTGTGGAAACACCACATTCAGAAATACTTAGTCTCGTGAGAGTAAAATTTCATAAGTTGCATAAATTCAAATGTTTCAAAGAAATATCTCATGTTCTGGGGAAACATACTTGAGATAAATATATCGTGAGACTAAAATCTCACGAGATTTTACTGTGAATACTGGCCCAAAGATTACAAATTGTATATATACACCAAGTTGCCGAAAGATTATTCTCTGAAAATTTACATTTTATGAAACTACAAAATTAGAAAATAATGGTACAAAAAGGTGCGAATCCACAATGAGAATATTTTATGAGATTTTTGTCTCATGAAATAATAATCTCGGGAAAAACAAGTTTCAAAGTCTAAACATGATATACTCTCGCATGAGACATTTATTTCACCTGCTGTATGTGAATGTCATTGTTGTTTCGTGAGATAAAAGTTTGTTTTTTTCCCTAATAATGCGTGAAACTACTGAAAAATGAGATTTAAAAAGAAAAGAGTGTAATTTTAAGTGTACAAGAACCATGACACTGCAGTTAATTGACTTATACGAATCATGTTCTAATTTGTGAGACTGTTCGTCCGAAAATTATAAGAACAGAAATCTTAGGAAATCAGCTATGGATGAAATATCTAACAAGTTAGAAATTCCAACTAAAGAAGTTAAAGATAAAATACATACATACCTTCGTTGTCAATTTCAAAGCATCAACAGAAAACGTAAACACACCAAAAGCGGTTGAATGGCAATTTTACGATGCCTTAAAATTCATAAGTGGACCAACAAATATCCTTCTATCATTTTTTGCTTTTTGTCAGCATCTTTTTATGAAATCACTCCACAACTCACAATAATTTTATTAATAATATATTTTTGAAAAAGTTATTTCGTTTGCCTCTTTTAAATTACAGAACATACTGTGGAAACACCACATTCAGAAAGACTTAGTCTAGTGTGAGTAAAATTTCAAATGTTTCAAAGAAATATCTCATGTTCTGGGGAAACATATCTGAGATAAATATATCATGAGACAAAAAATCTCACGAGATTTTACTGTGAATACCGGCCTAAAGATTACAAATAGTGTATACACCAAGTTGCCGAAAGATTATTCTCGGAAAATTTACATTTTATGAAACTACAAAATTAGAAAATAATGGTACAAAAAAAAGTGCGAATCCATAATGAGAATATTTTATGAGATTTTTGTCTCATGAAATAATAATCTCGGGAAAAAATTAATTTCATTATAAAAACAGGCATAAGATACAAGAGATAATCTCGTGAAACGATGTCTCATGAGAGTTTAGATGAATTAACAAGTTTCAAAGTCTAAACATGATATATTCTCCCATGAGACATTTATTTCACCTACTGTATGTGAGTGTCATTGTTGTTTCGTGAGATAAAAGTTTGTTTTTTTTCCTAATAATGCGTGAAACTACTGAAAAAGGAGATTTAAAAAGAAAAGAGGGTAATTTTACGTGGACAAGAACCATGACACTGCAGTTAATTGACTTATACGAATCATGTTCTAATTTGTGAGACTGTTCGTCCGAAAATTATAAGAACAGAAATCTTAGGAAATCAGCTATGGATGAAATATCTAACAAGTTAGAAATTCCAACTAAAGAAGTTAAAGATAAAATACATACATACCTTCGTTGTCAATTTCAAAGCATCAACAGAAAACGTAAACACACCAAAAGCGGTTGAATGGCAATTTTACGATGCCTTAAAATTCATAAGTGGACCAACAAATATCCTTCTATCATTTTTTGCTTTTTGTCAGCATCTTTTTATGAAATCACTCCACAACTCACAATAATTTTATTAATAATATATTTTTGAAAAAGTTATTTCGTTTGCCTCTTTTAAATTACAGAACATACTGTGGAAACACCACATTCAGAAAGACTTAGTCTAGTGTGAGTAAAATTTCAAATGTTTCAAAGAAATATCTCATGTTCTGGGGAAACATATCTGAGATAAATATATCATGAGACAAAAAATCTCACGAGATTTTACTGTGAATACCGGCCTAAAGATTACAAATAGTGTATACACCAAGTTGCCGAAAGATTATTATCGGAAAATTTACATTTTATGAAACTACAAAATTAGAAAATAATGGTACAAAAAAAAAGTGCGAATCCATAATGAGAATATTTTATGAGATTTTTGTCTCATGAAATAATAATCTCGGGAAAAAATTAATTTCATTATAAAAACAGGCATAAGATACAAGAGATAATCTCGTGAAACGATGTCTCATGAGAGTTTAGATGAATTAACAAGTTTCAAAGTCTAAACATGATATATTCTCCCATGAGACATTTATTTCACCTACTGTATGTGAGTGTCATTGTTGTTTCGTGAGATAAAAGTTTGTTTTTTTTCCTAATAATGCGTGAAACTACTGAAAAAGGAGATTTAAAAAGAAAAGAGGGTAATTTTAAGTGGACAAGAACCATGACACTGCAGTTAATTGACTTATACGAATCATGTTCTAATTTGTGAGACTGTTCGTCCGAAAATTATAAGAACAGAAATATTAGGAAATCAGCTATGGATGAAATATCTAACAAGTTAGAAATTCCAACTAAAGAAGTTAAAGATAAAAAACATACAAACCTTCGTTGTCAATTTCAAACCATCAACAGAAAACGTAAACACACCAAAAGCGGTTGAATGGCAATTTTACGTGGCCTTAAAATTCATAAGTGCACCAACAAATATCCTTCTATCATTTTTTGCTTTTTTGTTAGCACCTTTTTATGAAATCACTCCACAACTCACAATAATTTTATTAATAATATATTTTTGAAAAATTAATTTCGTTTGCCTCTTTTAAATTACAGAACGTACTGTGAAAACACCACATTCAGAAATACTTAGTCTAGTGTGAGTAAAATTTCAAATGTTTCAAAGAAATATCTCATGTTCTGGGGAAACATACCTGAGATAAATATATCAAGAGACTAAAATCTCACGAGGTTTTATTGTGAATACCGGCCTAAAGATTACAAATAGTGTATACACCAAGTTACCGAAAGATTATTCTCTGAAAATTTACATTTTATGAAACTACAAAATTAGAAAATAATGGTACAAAAGGTGCGAATCCACAATGAGAATATTTTATGAGATTTATGTCTCATGAAATAATAATCTCGGGAAAAAATTAATTTCATTATAAAAACAGGCATAAGATACAAGAGATAATCTCGTGAAACGATGTCTCATGAGAGTTTAGTTGAATTAACAAGTTTCAAAGTCTAAACATCATATATTCTCCCATGAGACATTTATTTCACCTACTGTATGTGAGTGTCATTGTTGTTTCGTGAGATAAAAGTTTGTTTTTGTTTCCTAATAATGCGTGAAACTACTGAAAAAGGAGATTTAAAAAGAAAAGAGTGTAATTTTAAGTGGACAAGAACCATGACACTGCAGTTAATTGACTTATACGAATCATGTTCTAATTTGTGAGACTGTTCGTCCGAAAATTATAAGAACAGAAATCTTGGGAAATCAGCTATGGATGAAATATCTAACAAGTTAGAAATTCCAACTAAAGAAGTTAAAGATAAAATACATACAAACCTTCGTTGTCAATTTCAAACCATCAACAGAAAACGTAAACACACCAAAAGCGGTTGAATGGCAATTTTACGTGGCCTTAAAATTCATAAGTGCACCAACAAATATCCTTCTATCATTTTTTGCTTTTTTGTTAGCACCTTTTTATGAAATCACTCCACAACTCACAATAATTTTATTAAAAATATATTTTTGAAAAATTAATTTCGTTTGCCTCTTTTAAATTACAGAACGTACTGTGGAAACACCACATTCAGAAATACTTAGTCTAGTGTGAGTAAAATTTCAAATGTTTCAAAGAAATATCTCATGTTCTGGGTAAACATACCTGAGATAAATATATCATGAGACTAAAATCTCACGAGGTTTTATTGTGAATACCGGCCTAAAGATTACAAATAGTGTATACACCAAGTTACCGAAAGATTATTCTCTGAAAATTTACATTTTATGAAACTACAAAATTAGAAAATAATGGTACAAAAGGTGCGAATCCACAATGAGAATATTTTATGAGATTTTTGTCTCATGAAATAATAATCTCGGGAAAAAAATAATTTCATTATGAAAACAGGCATAAGATACAAGAGATAATCTCGTGAAACGATGTCTCATGAGAGTTTCGTTGAATGAACAAGTTTCAAAGTCTAAACATGATATACTCGCATGAGACATTTATTTCACCTGCTGTATGTGAGTGTCATTGTTGTTTCGTGAGATAAAAGTTTGTTTTTTCCTAATAATGCGTGAAACTACTGAAAAAGGAGGTTTAAAAAGAAAAGAGTGTAATTTAAGT
This sequence comes from Octodonta nipae, assembly GCA_034190945.1. Classification (NCBI taxonomy): domain Eukaryota; kingdom Metazoa; phylum Arthropoda; class Insecta; order Coleoptera; family Chrysomelidae; genus Octodonta; species Octodonta nipae. Next base: position 62,383,513 of record CM067220.1, read on the forward strand.
GGACAAGAACCATGGCACTGCAGTTAATTGACTTATACGAATCATGTTCTAATTTGTGAGACTGTTCGTCCGAAAATTATAAGAACAGAAATGTTAGGAAATCAGCTATGGATGAAATATCTAACAAGTTAGAAATTCCAACTAAAGAAGTTAAAGATAAAAAACATACAAACCTTCGTTGTCAATTTCAAACCATCAACAGAAAACGTAAACACACCAAAAGCGGTTGAATGGCAATTTTACGATGCCTTAAAATTCATAAGTGGACCAACAAATATCCTTCTATCATTTTTTGCTTTTTGTTAGCATCTTTTTATGAAATCACTCCACAACTCACAATAATTTTATTAATAATATATTTTTGTAAAAGTTATTTCGTTTGCCTCTTTTAAATTACAGAACATACTGTGGAAACACCACATTCAGAAATACTTAGTCTCGCGAGAGTAAAATTTCATAAGTTGCATAAATTCAAATGTTTCAAAGAAATATCTCATGTTCTGGGGAAACATACCTGAGATAAATATATCATGAGACTAAAATCTCACGAGATTTTAGTCTCCGTGTGAATACTGGCCTAAAAAGATTACAAATAGTGTATACACCAAGTTGTCGGAAGATTATGAAACTACAAAACTAGAAAATAATGGTACCCAAAAGGTGCGAATCCACAATGAGAATATTTTATGAGATTTTTGTCTCATGAAATAATAATCTCGGGAAAAAATTAATTTCATTATGGAAACAGGCATGAGATACGTGATATACAAGAGATAATCTCATGAGACATCGTTTCACGAGATTATCTCTTGTATCTTATGCCTGTTTTCATAATGAAATTAATTTTTTCCTTAGATTATTATTTCATGAGACAAAAATCTCATAAAATATTCTCATTGTGGATTCGCACCTTTTTGGTGTATACACTATTTGTAATCTTTAGGCCAGTATTCACAGTAAAATCTCGTGAGATTTTTTGTCTCATGATATATTTATCTCAGGTATGTTTCCCCAGAACATGAGATATTTCTTTGAAACATTTGAATTTATGCAACTTATGAATGAATGTGGTGTTTCCACAGTATGTTCTTTAATTTAAAAGAGGCAAACGAAATTACTTTTTCAAAATGCTTTGAAATTGACAACGAAGGTATGTATGTATTTTATCTTTAACTTCTTTAGTTGGAATTCCTAACTTGTTAGATATTTCATCCATAGCTGATTTCCTAAGATTTCTGTTCTTATAATTTTCGGACGAACAGTCTCACAAATTAGAACATACCTCGTATAAGTCAATTAACTGCAGTGCCATGGTACTTGTCCACTTAAATTACACTCTTTTCTTTTTAAACCTCCTTTTTCAGTAGTTTCACGCATTATTAGAAAAAAAAAAACTTTTATCTCACGAAACAACAATGACACTCACATACAGCAGGTGAAATAAATGTCTCATTCGAGTATATCATGTTTAGACTTTGAAACTTCTTCATTCAACTAAACTCTCATGAGACATCGTTTCACGAGATTATCTCTTGTATCTTATGCCTGTTTTCATAATGAAATTAATTTTTTCCCGAGATTATTATTTCATGAGACATAAATCTCATAAAATATTCTCATTGTGGATTCGCACCTTTTGTACCATTATTTTCTAATTTTGTAGTTTCATAAAATGTAAATTTTCAGAGAATAATCTTTCGGTAACTTGGTGTATACACTATTTGTAATCTTTAGGCCGGTATTCACAATAAAACCTCGTGAGATTTTAGTCTTTTGATATATTTATCTCAGGTATGTTTCCCCAGAACATGAGATATTTCTTTGAAACATTTGAATTTATGCAACTTATGAAATTTTACTCACACGAGACTAAGTATTTCTGAATGTGGTGTTTCCACAGTATGTTCTGTAATTTAAAAGAGGCAAACGAAATTACTTTTTCAAAAATATATTATTAATAAAATTATTGTGAGTTGTGGAGTGATTTCATAAAAAGATGCTAACAAAAAGCAAAAAATGATAGAAAGATATTTGTTGGTCCACTTATGAATTTTAAGGCCACGTAAAATTGCCATTCAACCGCTTTTGGTGTGTTTACGTTTTCTGTTGATGCTTTGAAATTGACAACGAAGGTATGTATGTATTTTATCTTTAACTTCTTTAGTTGGAATTCCTAACTTGTTAGATATTTCATCCATAGCTGATTTCCTAAGATTTCTGTTCTTATAATTTTCGGACGAACAGTCTCACAAATTAGAACATAATTCGTATAAGTCAATTAACTGCAGTGTCATGGTTATTGTCCACTTAAATTACACTCTTTTCTTTTTAAATCTCCTTTTTCAGTATTTTCACGCATTATTAGGAAAAAAAACAAACTTTTATCTCACGAAACAACAATGACACTCACATACAGCAGGTGAAATAAATGTCTCATGCGAGAATATATCATGTTTAGACTTTGAAACTTGTTAATTCAACTAAACTCTCATGAGACATCGTTTCACGAGATTATCTCTTGTATCTTATGCCTGTTTTTATAATGAAGTTAATTTTTTCCCGAGATTATTATTTCATGAGACAAAAATCTCATAAAATATTCTCATTGTGGATTCGCACCTTTTTTTGTACCATTATTTTCTAATTTTGTAGTTTTATAAAATGTAAATTTTCAGAGAATAATCTTTCGGCAACTTGGTGTATACACTATTTGTAATCTTTAGGCCGGTATTCACAATAAAATCTCGTGAGATTTTAGTCTCATGATATATTTATCTCAGATATGTTTCCCCAGAACATGAGATATTTCTTTGAAACATTTGAATTATGCAACTTATGAAATTTTACTCTCACGAGACTAAGTATTTCTGAATGTGGTGTTTCCACAATATGTTCTGTAATTTAAGAGAGGCAAACGAAATTAATTTTTTAAAAATATATTATTAATAAAATTATTGTGAGTTGTGGAGTGATTTCATAAAAAGAAGCTAACAACAAGCAAAAAATGATAGAAGGATATTTGTTGGTGCACTTATGAATTTTAATGCATCATAAAATTGCCATTTAACCGATTTTGGTGTGTTTACGTTTTCTGTTGATGCTTTGAAATTAACAACGAAGTTATGTATGTATATATTTTATCTTTTACTACTTTAGCTGAAATTCCTAACTTGTTAGATATTTCATCCATAGCTGATTTCCTAAGATTTCTGTTTTTATAATTTTCAGACGAACAGTCTCACAAATTAGAACATGATTCGTATAAGTCAATTAACTGCAGTGTCACGGTTCTTGTCCATTTAAAATTACACTTTTTTTTAACCTCCTTTTTCAGTAATTTCACACATTATTAGGAAAAAAAACTTTTATCTCACGAAACAACAATGAAACTCACATGCAGCAGGTGAAATAAATGTCTCATGCGAGATGTACACCACAATGAAAATATTTTATGAGATTATGGAAACAGGCATGAGATACGTGATATACAAGAGATAATCTCGTGAAACAATGTCTCATGAGAGTTTAGTTGAGTGAAAAAATTTCGTGTATAGTAATTTTCCTGCACTTTATACAATACACCATTAATTCATTGAGTCGGTTTTCGTTCTGTTCCATACATTCACTACAAAACAACCAATTCATATTTTCGTAGCGGTACAAATTAATTTGAGAATTGTCTACTAAAACATTTTCATACAACTGTTCAATATCCCAAGAGTTATCACAATCCATGAAGTCCACTTTTTGTCAAAAAACGTTTTAACACACTACTTCTTAAAAACTACTAAAAAGTAGAATTATTGTCTAGCATAAAAACTTAAATTACCATAAAATCTTGAATTAATTCATTTGAATTTCAATTACAACATTTATAGAATTTAGTTAAACAATTCTTTTTGATCTATATTTTAAAATAAAATTTCTCTAAAATAATTTTCTTGTGGAAAAATTATAGATTTGAAATCAACCGCAAGCGATCTCTATATATATATATATATATATATATATATATATATATATATATATACTACGTAGCAATTAACTGCTAAGAATCTGGATAGAATTTTGGAATTTCCAAAAAATAATGGGAAAGTAGCCAATTTTTTATTGTATAAAGGGCACTAAATAAAGTGTACTCTTTTATTATATTATGAAAGCTTTCGAAATTTATTGATTTCTTCTTCAGTCAATTTTCTGAAAGATTACACAAATTAATAATAGTAAAACTTAATCTAGATGGATAAACCAGACTTAAAATATCGAGGTTAGAAAATTATTAAAACAGGTTCTCATTGCAAGTACTGTAGAATGCGTAATGCGCTTTAAACAAACATTACAAACATATATCAACAATTGAATAAAACATTATGGTAACTGGATCACACATCCATTGAGTACAATTTTTAAGATTAAAACCATCACATTTTAAAAAAGTTATGCACAAGCCATTTGTCATATTTAACCAGTGACATGGAACGGAAACAAAAGTCGAGCCTCGGTGTTACAGGACACTAAGATTCTTAGGTCATGGGGTGTAAATACAAAGACATTGAAGGAATTTGTAGAGAGAGAGTGTCCAATGGAATACTGACTCGATGATATATAAACACATATACATATACACACACATGTACATATATACAAACATTTAAAACCCAAAAAACAGGGGGAGATATAGCTTGTAAAATTACAGTTAATGTTTATGATTTTTGTCCAACTCAAGTAAATTGCAATATATTGTTTTTAGGTTTTTTATGTCTGTTTTTTTATTGATACTATTGTTGTGTCGATGTATGCAAACCATCTCCAGAAACTGTCTTTTGAAGGTATTGGATTCACAAGCTAAAACCCCTGGGTTGTCAAAGTCAGGTGAGTGGTTATTCTTCAAACAATGTTCAGCCAGAGCACAGCTACACTTGTTAAGGCGTATATCACTTTTATGTGTTGTTAATCTGCTTTTGAGGTTTCTTGATGTTTGGCCTATGTAACTAGACTGACAGTCTTTACAATCCACCTTGTATACTACATTGGTCTTTAAAAGTTTTGGTGTCCTATCTTTGACCTTGCTGAAAATGTGACCAACCGTTTTGAGAGGTTTGTGGGCAAACATGATGTTGCGTTCAGATTTAAAAACCTGTTGTATTCTGTGGGAGATAGTATTTATGTATGGAATTGAGACATAGTTCACCTGGATGCTGGTGACATTCGAACTATTAGATGTGGATGTAGGAGTTCTGGGTCGCCATCCGTCAATAATGGCCCTTTGTGAATTTTGAAAAATCAGTTTACTTAAGAGTTTGTGTGGGTAGGAATTGTCTAAGAGAAGTTGAAAAAGAGTTTTTAAACTTTTGTACCTGAAATTTGGATGGCAAATGTTGCAAATTCTTCTCTTCATGCAATTGACTAGATTTATTTTCATTTTCAGAGGGTGTTGTGAATGGAAGTTAAGAAACCTACCTGAACATGTTGGTTTAATGTACCAGTCTAATTTCAGACTGTTGTCGACATCTCTAATGACCCTGGTATCTAAAAAAGGTACACTTAAAAACTGGTCTTCCTCTTCAATAGTAAAGTGTAAGACCTCATTGTAGTTATTGAAAATTTGTAACAGTTCAGTTTTGCCAGCAGTAGGAATGCTACAAATGATGTCATCAACATACTTCCTCAAGAAAGGAACCTTAAAGCTTAATTTCGACAGACAGTGTTGGACTAGGTCATCCATGATAAATTGTGAGATTATAGGTGATAGTTTTGATCCCATTGGAGAACCGAACACCTGTTTGTAGTATGTTCCATTGTACGAGAATACCGTCGAATCAAAAACGAATTTAATGAGTTTGAAAAAGTTCGATTTATTTATTTTTGTGTGGGATGAGATGGTATCCCAATGTGCTTCCAAACTGTTCAAAACTAAGTCCAACGAAATATTGGTGAACAATGATTCTACATCTAAACTTACAATGATATGGCCTGGAGGTAAGATAAAATTGTTATATAATTCAGCAAAGGTAGCTGAGTCCTCAATGTAGTATTGGTTATTTTTGTCATATGCTTTGTTTAGAATGTCTACTAACAGACTGGCAATTCCAGAGACAGGAGAGTTTATTGACGAAACAATGGGACGTAAGCATAGTGTAGGTTTGTGAATCTTTGGGAGGGCATAAAATTTGGCACATACCGAATTGTACACAGAATAGGTTTTGGCAATTCTTTCATCAATTTCTCCATTAATTTTTAATTCAGAGATCAATTTTGACGCTTTTTGTTGGATTGTTGATGTGGGATCTCTATTGATGATCTTATAATACCTTTCATCCCTCAATAGTTCACTGGAAAGAGAAGAGTAAGTATCTCTGTCGATAATGGTTGTAACAGAAAATTAATAAATATTGAGATTAGTATTGTCAATGCAACTATCTCCAGGTTAGTAACTATTATCAACGAATTACAACAATCAGTTAGAGCTGTGCTACCTAAGTTTGTAGTTGATGAATTTTCCAGAAGACTCACAGTCAGTTACAATAGAACCTTCTACAAAATTAGAACTGCTAACATCAAAAAATTTAACAATCTTAGTAATCAAAAGTACCATTTCCCTATCAACATTAAAGAGGGTTGGTTTAAGAACCTATCTAACACTCTAATTCTTGAAGATGTGATCAACCTGTTGTCTTTGGGCCCTAAATTTTGCATCTCACCCACATCCTCAGACATTTCTATTCCAAAATTTTTAGCAGACATTGAATGGGCATTACAGTTTGTACAGAATAAAAGTTCACATGATATTTATGCTTCCCGAATAACCAACATTCTCACCAATCATTTTAATCATAATTCACCCAGATATAATCATTTGGACAATTTATTTGAGGTTACTAGACGTTTTTTTAAGGACAATCCACATCTCCTAGTCATGAATTCAGACAAAGGCAATGTTACAACCATTATCGACAGAGATACTTACTCTTCTCTTTCCAGTGAACTATTGAGGGATGAAAGGTATTATAAGATCATCAATAGAGATCCCACATCAACAATCCAACAAAAAGCGTCAAAATTGATCTCTGAATTAAAAATTAATGGAGAAATTGATGAAAGAATTGCCAAAACCTATTCTGTGTACAATTCGGTATGTGCCAAATTTTATGCCCTCCCAAAGATTCACAAAACTACACTATGCTTACGTCCCATTGTTTCGTCAATAAACTCTCCTGTCTCTGGAATTGCCAGTCTGTTAGTAGACATTCTAAACAAAGCATATGACAAAAATAACCAATACTACATTGAGGATTCAGCTACCTTTGCTGAATTATATAACAATTTTATCTTACCTCCAGGCCATATCATTGTAAGTTTAGATGTAGAATCATTGTTCACCAATATTTCGTTGGACTTAGTTTTGAACAGTTTGGAAGCACATTGGGATACCATCTCATCCCACACAAAAATAAATAAATCGAACTTTTTCAAACTCATTAAATTCGTTTTTGATTCGACGGTATTCTCGTACAATGGAACATACTACAAACAGGTGTTCGGTTCTCCAATGGGATCAAAACTATCATCTATAATCTCACAATTTATCATGGATGACCTAGTCCAACACTGTCTGTCGAAATTAAGCTTTAAGGTTCCTTTCTTGAGGAAATATGTTGATGACATCATTTGTAGCATTCCTACTGCTGGCAAAACTGAACTGTTACAAATTTTCAATAACTACAATGAGTTCTTACACTTTACTATTGAAGAGGAAGACCAGTTTTTAAGTGTACCTTTTTTAGATACCAGGGTCATTAGAGATGTCGACAACAGTCTGAAATTAGACTTGTACATTAAACCAACATGTTCAGGTAGGTTTCTTAACTTCCATTCACAACACCCTCTGAAAATGAAAATAAATCTAGTCAATTGCATGAAGAGAAGAATTTGCAACATTTGCCATCCAAATTTCAGGTACAAAAGTTTAAAAACTCTTTTTCAACTTCTCTTAGACAATTCCTACCCACACAAACTCTTAAGTAAACTGATTTTTCAAAATTCACAAAGGGCCATTATTGACGGATGGCGACCCAGAACTCCTACATCCACATCTAATAGTTCGAATGTCACCAGCATCCAGGTGAACTATGTCTCAATTCCATACATAAATACTATCTCCCACAGAATACAATAGGTTTTTAAATCTGAACGCAACATCATGTTTGCCCACAAACCTCTCAAAACGGTTGGTCACATTTTCAGCAAGGTCAAAGATAGGACACCAAATCTTTTAAAGACCAATGTAGTATACAAGATGGATTGTAAAGACTGTCAGTCTAGTTACATAGGCCAAACATCAAGAAACCTCAAAAGCAGATTAACAACACATAAAAGTGATATACGCCTTAACAAGTGTAGCTGTGCTCTGGCTGAACATTGTTTGAAGAATAACCACTCACCTGACTTTGACAACCCAGGGGTTTTAGCTTGTGAATCCAATACCTTCAAAAGACAGTTTCTGGAGATGGTTTGCATACATCGACACAACAATAGTATCAATAAAAAAACAGACATAAAAAACCTAAAAACAATATATTGCAATTTACTTGAGTTGGACAAAAATCATAAACATTAACTGTAATTTTACAAGCTATATCTCCCCCTGTTTTTTGGGTTTTAAATGTTTGTATATATGTACATGTGTGTGTATATGTATATGTGTTTATATATCATCGAGTCAGTATTCCATTGGACACTCTCTCTCTACAAATTCCTTCAATGTCTTTGTATTTACACCCCATGACCTAAGAATTTTAGTGTCCTGTAACACCGAGGCTCGACTTTTGTTTCCGTTCCATGTCACTGGTTAAATATGACAAATGGCTTGTGCCTAACTTTTTTAAAATGTGATGGTTTTAATCTTAAAAATTGTACTCAATGGATGTGTGATCCAGTTACAATAATGTTTTATTCAATTGTTGATATATGTTTGTTTAAAGCGCATTACGCATTCTACAGTACTTGCAATGAGAACCTGTTTTAATAATTTTCTAACCTCGATATTGTAAGTCTGGTTTATCCATCTAGATTAAGTTTTACTATTATTAATTTGTGTAATCTTTCAGAAAATTGACTGAAGAAGAAATCAATAAATTTCGAAAGCTTTCATAATATAATAAAAGAGTACACTTTATTTAGTGCCCTTTATACAATAAAAAATTGGCTACTTTCCCATTATTTTTTGGAAATTCCAAAATTCTATATATATATATATATATATATATATATATATATATATATAATCGGGGAGGGAAAGGGTATTTTTAAATAAAAATATATATAATTTGTAAAAATTTCTTTTTGCCATAAATAACTATACATAAAATAAACATTCTCCTTGGCACATCGTAGGTGGTTGTTTTCGTGCTCGCCGCAATGGTATGACCTATAATGTTTCTTACAATCGTCGTATTCCGGCAACCAGTACTTATAGTTAATATCCAGAACATCTAGAATGACCAAATTTTTTAACCATTTCTTTATCTCCTGTCCATTAACATACACTTTCGAAGTTCCAATAATTTTTTTTATTTCTTGGCCAAGATCATTGTAACGAGCAACACCTCCATGTTCCCAGTTTATTCCATGAACATAATTCGTTGCATAGTTCGCGTCCAATATTCGCCTTGTAGTTAAAGTTTCTTTGGTAATTGGTAATCTGAGAAATGCCCTCTAACATTTTTCAGTTATTAAATTTAAAATTGCAATTTGCTTGCAAATAAATTCTCCGTCAATGACAAAACCTTGTACGTCTAACGCAAACATGTTTAGTGAAACAAACAAGTACATCGATGTTAGGATAACTCGAAGTTTTATATAGTAAATTGGCACGATACGGGGGAATTTGGACAAGAAACAAGCATTGTGCGATAAGCAACGACATATTGGAATACATGTAAAAATAGATGTATTTTAAAATGCATTTCTTCGTCAAGTTGCCCAAAGACTATTCTCTGAAAATTTACATTTTATGAAACTACAAAACTAGAAAATAATGGTACCCAAAAGGTGCGAATCCACAATGAGAATATTTTATGAGATTTTTGTCTCATGAAATAATAATCTCGGGAAAAAATTAATTTCATTATGGAAACGGGCATGAGATACGTGATATACAAGAGATTATCTCGTGAAACAATGTCTCATGAGAGTTTAGTTGAGTGAACAAGTTTCAAAGTGTAAACATTGTTCATTCAACTAAACTCTCATGAGACATCGTTTCACGAGATTATCTCTTGTATCTTATGCCTGTTTTCATAATGAAATTAATTTTTTCCCGAGATTATTATTTCATGAGACAAAAATCTCATAAAATATTCTCATTGTGGATTCGCACCTTTTTGTACCATTATTTTCTAATTTTGTAGTTTCATAAAATGTAAATTTTCAGAGAATAATCTTTCGGCAACTTGGTGTATATATACAATTTGTAATCTTTGGGCCAGTATTCACAGTAAAATCTCGTGAGATTTTAGTCTCACGATATATTTATCTCAAGTATGTTTCCCCAGAACATGAGATATTTCTTTGAAACATTTGAATTTATGCAACTTATGAAATTTTACTCTCACGAGACTAAGTATTTTTTTGAATGTGGTGTTTCCACAATATGTTCTGTAATTTAAAAGAGGCAAACGAAATTAATTTTTTTTAAATATATTATTAATAAAATTATTGTGAGTTGTGGAGTGATTTCGTAAAAAGATGCTAACAAAAAAGCAAAAAATGATGGAAGGATATTTGTTGGTGCAATTATGAATTTTAAGGCATCATAAAATTGCCATTCAACCGCTTTTGGTGTGTTTACGTTTTCTGTTGATGCTTTGAAATTAACAACGAAGTTATGTATGTATATATTTTATCTTTTACTACTTTAGTTGAAATTCCTAACTTCTTAGATATTTCATCCATAGCTGAATTCCTAAGATTTCTGTTCTTATAATTTTCGGACGAACAGTCTCACAAATTAGAACATGATTCGTATAAGTCAATTAACTGCAGTGTTCTTGTCCATTTAAAATTACACTTTTTTCTTAAACCTCCTTTTTCAGTAATTTCACACATTAGGAAAAAAAAACTTTTATCTCACGAAACAACAATGAAACTCACATGCAGCAGGTGAAATAAATGTCTCATGCGAGATGTACACCACAATGAGAATATTTTATGAGATTTTTGTCTCATGAAATAATAATATCGCGGAAAAATTAATTTCATTATGGAAACAGGCATGAGATACGTGATATACAAGAGATAATCTCGTGAAACAATGTCTCATGAGAGTTTAGTTGAGTGAACAAGTTTCGTGTATAGTAAATTTCCTGCACTTTATACAATACACCATTAATTCATTGAGTCGGCATTCGTTCGGTTCCATACATTCACTACAAAACAACCAATTCATATTTTCGTAGCAGTACAAATTATTTTGAGAATTGTCTACTAAAACATTTTCATACAACTGTTCAATATCCCAAGAGTTATCACAATCCATGAAGTCAACTTTTTGTCAAAAAACGTTTTAACACACTACTTCTTAAAAACTACTAAAAAGTAGAATTATTGTCTAGCATAAAAACTTAAATTACCATAAAATCTTGAATTAATTCATTTGAATTTCAATTACAACATTTATAGAATTTAGTTCAACAATTATTTTTGATCTATATTTTAAAATAAAATTTCTGTAAAATAATTTTCTTGTGGAAAAATTATAGATTTGAAATTAACCGCTAGCGATCTCTATATATATAATCGGGGAGGGAAAGGGTATTTTTAAATAAAAAAAATATATAATTTGTAAAAATTTCTTTTTGCCATAAATATTTATACATAAAATAAACATTCTCATTGGCACATCGTAAGTGGTTGTTTTTATGCTGGCCGCAATGGTATGACCTATACCGTTTCTTCATATCTTCGTATTCCGGCAACCAGTACTTATAGTTAATATTCAGAACATCTAGAACGACCAAATTTTTTAACCATTTCTTTATCTCCTGTCCATTAACATACACTTTCGAAGTTCCAATAATTCTTTTTTATTTTTTTTATTTCTTGGCCAAGATCATCGTAACGAAATACACCTCCTTGTTCCCAGTTTATTCCATGAACATAATTCGTTGCGTAGTTCGCGTCCAATATTTGCCTTGTAGTTAAAGTTTCTTTGGTAATTGGTAATCTGAGAAATGCCCTGTAACATTTCTCAGTTTTTAAATTTAAAATTGCAATTTCCTTGCAAATAAACACTGCGTCAATGACGAAACCTTGTACGTCTAACGCAAACATGTTTAGGGAAACAAACAAGTACGTCGATGTTAGGATAACTCAAAGTTTTATATAGTAAATTGGCACGATACGGGGGAATTTGGACATGAAACAAGCATTGTGCGATAAGCAACGACATGTTGGAATACATGTAAAAATAGATGTATTTTAAAATGCATTTCTTCGTCAAGTTGCCCAAAGGCTATTCTCTGAAAATTTACATTTTATGAAACTACAAAAAGAATAAGAGATAATCTTGTGAAACAATGTCTCATGAGAGTTTAGTGAAAATTTACTTTTTATGAAACTATATCATGTTTACACTTTGAAACTTGTTCACACAACTAAACTCTCACAAGACATTGTTTCACGAGATTATCTCTTGTATATCGCGTATCTCATGCCTGTTTCCACAATGAAATAAAAATTTTCCCGAGATTATTATTTCATGAGACAAAAATCTCAAAAAAATATTCTCATTGTGGATTCATTATAGTCATTTAATGTGCCTATGCAATGTGGGAAATTCCACTTTTCTTCAAATTGTTGTGAAATTTGCAGCCATTCTTGTTCGGTGCTTGGCATTTGTAAAAATAAAATTAATGTATATTCAATTGTTCATTGATTACCTACCTTTGATATTATTTACTTTTAGAGTAATGGACCAGATAATCTAACCAAAGACTTAGATGAAAGTTCAGAGAGTCAAGATTCACATCCACGGGATGTAATTCTAGAAACTTCTAACACACTGCTTACATCAACAATCGATATCCCACCAAGTTTATCCAGATCTTCATCAACAAAAAAGAAAAAAATCAAGAGCAAGAAACTATACTTGACAAATGCCGTGCTATTATGCCAAAGCCCGCAAACTCTTTTGAAAATTTTGGAGATTATGTGGCTGACAAACTCCGAAATATGAACTCAAAAGCTCCAGACCTACAGTCTTGGGCAAAGCGAGAAATACAGCGAATTATTTTAAAAATGAACGACAACTTTGAGCTCAAATTACAGCAAAATACTATTCCGCCACCACAGCAGCCCTTAAATATAGAAAATACAGTGGATTTATCAGTAAATAATGATAGTGGTGAAATAACTCTTCAAAAGGTAAAATAATGGTTAAATAAAAATATGTTTATAAACTTACATGTAGATATTCTGCTTTTAGACCATTATATATTGCAAAACACACTTCAGGTACAATTCGTGAAATAGTACATACATAATGAATGATATCTCCTAAATCTATCTCCTAAAAATGTTCATTTTTTTCTTCAAACTGAAGACTAAATAATTACAATATCTATGTACTTACCTGTAGCTAAAAAACGAAGAGTAGCGACTAATCGCTCAGCTGCAGGAATTGCATTTCGCATATGTATGTTTTGTTTTTCTATTACTAACTTCACTTTGTCCAGTAAGTACCGAAAATCAACAGCGGACATGCGAAGAAAGTTCTTATAACATTCCTGATCTTCCCGCTCTAGTTCTTTTAATAGTGTTTTCATTATATTTTTGTTTTCTCTTTCTTTAATCCAATCTCTTACCCAATGTCTGTGAAACCTTTTCATTTTTGTACGGGACTTAACTGTAAGGTAATAATAACAAGCTGCAGCTTTCCTTCTATCCTTTTTAGTTGGCATCTTTTTATAAAATCAGTCCAGAATTCACAATATCAATAATATAATTTTGAAAAATTAATTCGTTTGCCTCTTTTAAATTACAAAACATACTGTGGAAACACCTCATTCAGAAACACTTAAACTCATGAGAGTAAAATTTCATAAATTCAAGTGTTTCAGAGAAAAATCTCATGATCTGTGGAAACATATCTGAGACAAATATATCATGAGTCAAAAATCTCAAGAGATTTTAGTCTCATTGTGGTTTTTTACATATCCCACAAAACGTTTGGTCTACTTATGTTAGTTTTGAAGCATCCGCTGCCAAAAAATTAATTTGAATTCTAGTTGCGAAATGTTCTCCGTTGCTTAAGCACCGGTTATTCTGATAATCAAGAAGTGTTTTGAAAATTTTTGTTTTTATTATCATTAAAATTTACGGAATCTACTATTTAGAATTCCCCACAAAAAAAATAAAGTAGATAATCAAAAGTTTTTCGTGGGAAATGTAATTTTTAACTTGAAAAGCAATGTATAAATGAATGATTTTTAACATCTAAATTTACATGTAAATATAACTACTACTCTTTTATAACTTTGTATAATTGTTCATGGAAGGAAAAGTTAAATAATATAAATTGGCGAAGATTTATTTAAACATTATTCGAATCTAGACTTTTAACCAACAAAGTTGCTCGAACCAAAAATGGACCATTTGCAAGAAGTCGTCGTACGCAAGCGCTGTCCATCAACAAACACCACATGGTCCGTATTTCTGAATCATTTATTTAGATGTGAGAGAAATTACCCGACGGTGGATTTGAAAAAATGTGAATACAATGCGCATACCAAAAGAGCAGATGGAAGAACACTATAAAATATGTGACGACAAAAAAAAGAATAGATATAATGTTAAATAATATTTAGCACATGTAAATATTTTTGTACAAATAAATTATTTTTAACGTTACATTTTAGTATTTATTAGACACCTATCCAATTTTTTTTACATATACCCATAAAATGTTTTGTCAAATTTTGGCAGTTTTTTAATTATGGACAAATCCTTAATTATATAATATTCATAATTAGGAATTATTTATAAGCTTGAATATATTAAAATCCTTATTAATTTCAAAAAACAAACTGACAATATTTGACTAGAAAATAAAAGGTTTCCATAATAATGATTATTAAGAAATAGTTTTTTATTAAAATAAAAATGTAGTAACAATTCATGTATTTACTTTATTACAATAATAACATAGTTTTTGCATCATTATAAATGTTAATTTTTTTTTACAATTATCGCAAAATGTTTTGTCTACT
Source organism: Octodonta nipae (assembly GCA_034190945.1). Classification (NCBI taxonomy): domain Eukaryota; kingdom Metazoa; phylum Arthropoda; class Insecta; order Coleoptera; family Chrysomelidae; genus Octodonta; species Octodonta nipae. Next base: position 62,398,779 of record CM067220.1, read on the forward strand.
TCTATTAGTTTTGAAGTATCATGCCAGAGGATTAATTCAGACTCCAGTTTCGAAAAGTCTTTTTTAAAGTAACATGGTATACAGATTTTTATTGGTCGAGTAGTTGTTCTGACAAGTTGTGTCAAACTACACCACTTACCAACTTTTAATAAACTTTTAATTTTTCCTATATCCATATTCTCTTCTGAATAATAAACATCTTTATATAAGTTTTTTTGGACATTGTATCGTTTCAGTTATTTTCGATGGATTGATTCTCAATGCCGTGTGTCACGCTTTTATATGGATTACTTTCATATAATTGAAATAAATAGAACATCACACCAAGAAAAAAGTTTTCAATATAAATACCCCCACTATATTTAAAAATAAAATTACATAAATACTGTTTCAGTTAAAAATCCGAATAAATAGTGTTTGAGGATTTATTAACTGCAAAAGAAAACCACAATTATTTGCACAGTCACAAAGTATATTATTATATGTTCAGTGTTATGCATAATTTCCTTGATAATTGTTTTATATTAGATATATTTTAAATTAAATCATGAAAAAATAAATTATCAAATAATGACGATAAACCCTAAATCAGAGGAAACCGAAATAAATGTTCAGAACAAGTAATGTACACATCTTTTACATTATCGCATGTGGTATGTGTTATAAGGAGCGCCGTATTTATTAATGTATAATGTAAACAAGTAATATATTTATCAGAATATAAAGGTTGTATTATAATTTTTATAAAATTTATTGCCTTTTCTCCCAGATTCCTTATTACAAAATCAAGTTTAAAACCTTCACTGGATCGAGTTTAACAGAAATCGACTTGAATGTTCATTTGAACTTGTTTCATTTTACAAATTGATACATTTTTGTTATTTGCAAAAGAATTACTGTTGTTTGTAGCAAATACATTATATAAAATGTTCATAATTTGTGAAGTTTTTAAAAAACTTAAGTGGACATTTATATTTGATGGTTTAGTACTTAACTTGTTCCGTTTCAAATCAAAATCTTTTTGTAGGGGATTCATTACAGTTCCGTCTCCCGAATCATTAAAATATATAATTTTTGAATCGGGACACAGATATCGAGCCGTTTTAAGATTAATGGCGTTTATGAATGTATATGTCGTAGTTTGTGGCTTTTTTAATGGATCTAAACGATTTGTATGCAAAAACTAAACATGATAAGGACACAAAAATAAAATTTAGATTTATCGACTCATTTAGATTTCTGGGATCTTCTTTGGATGAGCTGGCATCCACTTTAAAAACCGATCAATTTGTTAATTTAACTTCAATCTTCAATCATGTGTCGTTAGCGAAACTAAAGATGCTAAAACGAAAGGGAATCTTTCCTTATGATTATGTTGATTCATTGGAAAAATTAAGTGAAACACAATTACCGTCTATAGAGAATTTTTATAATAAATTGAATGACCAGAACGTTTCTCAAGCTGATTACGAACATGCTAAAAAGTATGGGATTCCTTTGAATGTCAAACCATTCGCAACTACATGGAGTTGTACATGAAAGTGGACATTCTTCTTCTAACTGACGTGTTTGAAAATTTCCGTGATAGGGCCCATCAAACATATGACTTAGATCCAGCCCATTGTTACACTCTACCTGGATATTCTTGGCAGTGTATGCTCAAGTACACAAGTTGCCAATTGGAAATTCTTCAAAATGTTGACATGCTGATGTTCATTGAACGTGGAATACGTGGAGGTATTTCCCAATGTTCTAATAGGTTTTCCGAGGCGAATAACAAGTATATGCCCAATTATTATCCTAATAAACCCTCCAAATTCATTTACCACGCAGACGCTAATAATTTATATGGATATAGTCAAAGTCAACCCTTACCCTACGGGGGATTCCAATGGTCTGCTGATACCAACATCGATGTCACTCAAATTCCCGATGATTCAGACATTGGTTATTTTTTGGAAGTTGATCTGGAGTATCCCAAGCACCTGCATGATCATCATAAAGACCTTCCCTTCTGTCCGGAGCGCCGCACCCCTCCCGGCTCTAAACTTCCCAAACTCATGACTACCTTGAATGACAAGGAAAAATATATTATTCACTATAGAAATCTGAAACAAGCTCTTGAGAATGGTATCATTCTCAAACACATTCACCGGGTGTTGAAATTCAAACAGTCTCCGTGGCTCAAGTCCTATATCGATCTAAATACTTCCCTAAGAGCTCAGGCGACTAATGATTTTGAGAAGAATAATGATTTTGAGAAGAATTTGTTCAAATTGATGAATAACGCAGTCTTCGGTAAAACTATGGAGAATATTAGAAAGCATCGTATCGTTAAACTAGTAAACCATTGGGAAGGTCGATACGGTGCTAAAAATCTTATTGCTTCCCCAGCATTTCACAGTCGCACCAATTCGATGATGAGTTGATGGCAATTGAGTTAAACAAAACTGATTTGCTCTTCAATAAACCTCTGTATATCGGGTGCGCAATTCTGGAACTTTCAAAAATCCTAATGTATGACTTCCTCTATGATTTCATTTATAAAAAGTACCCTCGTCATCTAGTCAAATTTCTATACATCGATACTGATTCATTTTTGCTTGAGATAATTTCTGATGATATATATGAGGAGCTCGTCAAACCCAATCTCCATCGTTTCGACACATCAGACTATCCCCCGATAATATCTACAACATCCCACTAGTTAATAAAAAGGTGCTTGGTTTAATGAAGGATGAGGCTAAAGGCTACATTATTTCATATTTTGTAGGCCTCCGTTCGAAAATGTACACCTACCTAATCATGGGGGGAAAATGCATTAAAAAGTCAAAAGGTGTAAAATACAATGTAGTTAAAAATAGTATTACGTTTGATGATTACCTCTCTTGTTTGCAAGAATACAAGCAAACTATTGCTTCCCAACGCTGTATTAGATCATATGCTCATAACATATTTAGTGTAGAGCAGACAAAAATCGCCCTCAGTCCTTTTGATGATAAGCGCTATCTGTTAAAAGACTCATATGATACTTTACCCTGGGGCCACTACAGCCTCTAAATTAATTTTTACTTTCAAGATATATGTATAAGTAATATTTGATGTAGTTATGTTATTAGTCTATGTTTATTTATTTTAAATAAAACAGCATATTGGTAACTTTGTCTTTTATTTTTAGCATACATATATTTTTAAATAACCTGCAATTTTCCGTCTACATATGCAGCAATGATCTATTTTCAGTGAACAATCAAAGCAACTAGCAAAGTGTCTGCATGGCATAAAAACAATTGTCATTTCATTAGTTAAGCAAATTTTACAAGTATTATGATTAGAGTCAGTGTGGGGATTTGGTGGGTAGTCGCTAAGCAATAAACATTTAGCTGATCCCTTTTTGTGAAGCTCTGTAATATCATCACAAGGTAAGAGATTCTTGAGCTTCTAAGCCACAGCAATGACAAGTGATCCTGTCACCGTAGCCCGTGTAAAAGAAGCCGGGGTTGACAAGCTCAGTGGGTGTCTGCTTCAAAGCAATAGGCCAGTCTTTGAACGTCTCAAGTCTGCTCTCAAATGTCACTTTGCTTTTATGTCTGATAGGTCTGGTGATGTGGTAAGTGTCATCAAAATCAAAAAAGCGACAATATGGATTCCAGTCCAGATGATCGGCAACAGGGTCATCACCATCTTCCCAGTTGAAACCACGTGTATCACAAAATGGACATTCAACAGCATCATTTAAGCTGCCATCGGATTCTATTGCATCTTGTCGGTAGATAAACCCTGCTCTTGCTAACTTTTCAGCAGGGAAGTCGGAAGGCCAGTTTTCAAAGTTACGTAATCGATTTTCGTATATTTGGAAGTATTCTCGACACTCCATGGTGTAGAACTGATGAAATAAACAACAATGTTTTTAATTTATAAGTATTTATTCAATTTTTCTAATGTCAATATCTCTTAAAATAATGTTTTTATAATAATAAATATGTTCTTTTAATGCAATACATAATGGAGACCTGTCATCTAAACAAAATGGTTTTAACAATTTTTCAATCGGTAAACGATTTAGTAAATTTGACCATAAACATATTTCATCTATTATTTTATAATAAAAAGTACAGTAATTTAAGCGCTCCAAATAAATTATTTTACTTGAGATAATAGGGTTAATAGCTAAGAGTTCAACCACATCACTATAATCCAAATATAGTGCGCAAATGTTTTTCATCACCAACACTTGTTTGACGTCTTCATACTGGATCTGGGATAGATGGAGACAATCTCCGCAGGTCACTGGGGCAGCAAACTCTGGAGGTGTGGCATTTTCAAAAAAGTTTGTTTTCAGGAGCTTGAGCTCAATGATGACATCCTCCCACTCGTACATAGTCATTACAATTTTCGTTGGTGTTCCAGCGGCTACAGGTGTTTTTTGCAAGATAACCACTGGAGAATAGGATCTTGCAGGACTGAGTGCACATTGAACATCATACTCTGAATTCAGTAATGGAAATCTCGAATGCAGCAAGTAATAGTCTTCCTTTTTGGCAGCTTCATAATACATTTGTAACACTCTATCCAAGTCCGCACTGTAATTGATAGTGGAATCACTACTATAACCATTATCCATGGTTTCAAAACTGCTGATACTACTCATTTTCACAAATCACTCGAGAGGTAAACTGGGACTGGGAATATATGTAGGGAATTTTCACAATTTTATAGTTGTACCCCTTCCACTACCTGATTGCGGTTGATTTCAATTATGTGTTCCTACGCCAAGATGGAAAAGTAGATCTCTTGTTGCTAAGAGCTCCTCTGTTCCCCATCACCATCATCATATATGTAAGGCTTTTAAATGTTGCATCACTTGTTGTTTTTCACAATAAAATTTGATATCTTTCTGTAATCGTTTAAGTTTGGTGATATGTTGACTAAAACTTTTCGAATACTTTACAATGATGTTTTCACCCTGAGTCTTCATTTTGCAATGCAAGCACATATCTATATTTATGATAATTTATTATCAATTTATGATTGTCCTTGGTGTTATAGTTTGTTTTCAGTGCCAATCCAACTGTCGTGGCTCGAATCAAACCCAAGCCACCGAACTTTAACCTTGTTGCCTTTTCGTTGCAAAATTTTCTCAACGAGATACACATCAGGATAGGCAGCCTTTTGCAATTCTTCTTCGTAAAAGCTCCCTTGAATCGGTGTACCAGACATATCTTCCAAACTATACGTAACTGGATTAGTTATTTTAACCTGCGTAATTTTAAACAATTCCGTACTCCAGCTGGGAAGGTAACCTTTATCAAAAACGTACTTGGTTTTACTTATTCGCACATCTCCGACTTTCAGTTTTCTTGGTCCAGCAATTTTCAGGTTATTGTATACTTTAATATCTCGAGCGTTTTTTCTATTAATGTCCGCAGGTCTCATCTTTGTCTTGGAATGTTTTTGATGGTTGTAGTCCTTAACGATTTCCTGTAGAATATCAATCCATTTGTAGGTACCGTTCAAACTAAAGTACTTGTAGAGCCGTTCTTTCAGCGTTCTAATTACTCGTTCAGCTATTACGGCTTTCAGTCCACTAAATGTACTATAATGATTGATTCCGTATGACTTCATTAGTTTCTGAAAGCAACTATTGTAGTATTCCTTACCCTGGTCGGTTTGTAGATTTTTCGGGTGCCGTCCTTCCTTGAGAATACTCTCAAAGGCACGAGTTACCTCTTCACCGGATTTCGTTTTCAGCGGTCTCGTCCACACGTACTTTGAAAAACAATCAATCACCACGAGGAAGAACTTGAAATTACGATTGGATTTTGCATAGAGATCCATTTTTGCGAGGTCCGACTGCCAGGAGTCATCGAAACCTTTAATTATTATACGTCGGCGAGGAAACTTTCGTCTCACAGGTCTATGCAGTTCCTTAACAACTTGAACTTTTTCTTTGGAATGTTTCGCTATAGGAGCCATCTTGTATACTGCTTAAAAATAGACAAAGGCATGTTTTTATTGACCCTAATGATGCTTTTTAATTGCAGCAATACTGTCTTCAAGTTTTTGATTTTGGTCCAACATTTGATTTGCAATATCATCATGTAGTTTTTGCATGTCTCGGTATAGGTCAGGCACTACTTTTGTCATCTTGTCTCTAAGTTCAGTTAGATCAGAAACATCTTTAGCCTTATCCTTTCGAACAATATTTAATACTTCTGCTGCATCAACACCTTTAGGAGCTTGTTTCAGAGAAAGTTCCAGATCATTTATACGTTTTTCCTGTGATATACGGTTGTCATTAAACGAGGCTTCAAATTTTGTGATGGTTTCCTTATATTCTTTCCGGGCAGATTCCAACTGACCTTCTAATATATTGAATTTTGAAATGAGAAGCGATATATTTTGTAGTTGGGTTTCCATAGCTTGTTCGGTTTTCAACATGCGAGTATTCATTGCAGCAAAGTTTTGAGCTCCACGTTCCTCGCTAACCTTTTCGTTTTGCTTAAACACAGATAAGGTTTGCTGAACTTCACCAGTGTAGTTGCTGAAAGCTATTTGAAAATCACTATGTAGTTGTTGAAGTCCGTTTGCTATTTTCTTATCAACGTACTGCTTGTTGGCGGCATCCATGGCCTTCGTCGGTACTTCGACATTGGTAATTTTCAGCTTCTCAGCATCGATATTTCCTTCCGCGGTAAAAGAAAAAGGTACTTTCATAAAAGCTAAGTTATGTGATGCTGATGACATTAGTTGCTGATGGGCACTACGCCCAAACTTGTTTAAAGTCATCGTGAAACTGACATGTTTGCCATAGGATAAGGAATAATATACACTTTCAATTTCGAAATTTATTTATCTCGTATAATATTAGCTTCCTTAAGTTCATTTAAAATGGCAATTATTTCGTTGTCGTGAGAGGTGTTGCCTGCTTCCTTGGACGCAATCAGTAGTTTCAGCCGTTCAACCAATTCGTTGGGATCATCCCAGTAGACGTATTCCATTGGCTTGTTATTGTAAGTTAACTTCATACCAGTTCCAGCAAAACGTTGCTTTTTTGTCAAGGGAGGAAACATTGGCTTTATAATTTCAGTATATTTATATAGACTTGAAGCTTTCAAACGACCTGCTGCATTCTTGTGTGCTGATGTCATTACCAACACTCTTCGGTATGCTTCTAAATCATCGGGAGCATAATCAGGTGACTTGTAAAATATTAATTGATATAGCCCTGGAGTACCTCGAAACTGTAACCCATCAACGATAATGTGACCTGTACTACGACTGAAATTGATTTCCTTTTGCCCAAGAAACCATTTGGAACTTGCAATTGTCTCGAATCAGTTGTTTAGGTATTTTGCTATACGTTTGGCATAAATATATTGAATCGATATTCCTGTGCCTTCCCATCGAAAAAAATTCTGAATCTTGTTTTGTTTATCACCATTCACATCATCGAAAATGAATACTGAACATTCGCGTGCCTCACTCAGATCAATTACTTCTTCGTTGTCTTTAAAGGGAAAATACGATACACCTTTAACCAGCTTGAGAACGTCTTGTAAGAGCTGGTACTTTGGTTGGTAGAGTGACTTGGAATAGATGTAGACGTTCTCGAATCGTAGGCCGTTTTCATTGAATAGCAGTGATAACGATGCGTTGGTCTTTCCGCAACCACTAGGTCCGCAGAATGCTGCTCGTAGGGAATTTGGTAACAATTATCCGTGTCGACTTGCTGATGATGGTGATTCTTCGACAAAGTCCAAATTTTCGATAGGCAGTTGGACATCTTGTTGCTTCATATACATCTTACGATATACTGACATCATCCTTATTGTGTATACTAATTAAATACAGCAGTCTATCTCAGTTTCAATCAGTATCATGCTAACTCCCAAAGGAGGTAGTCTACTGAATAGCGCAATCAATAAATTACCATTTGAACTACATCTACCTGGTTATCAGTTTTATGGACCCGGTACAAAACTTTAAGACCGTCTCTCCAAGGGTCAGCAGGGAATCAATAAGACAGACGCTGCTTGTCGAGCGCACGATATCGCCTACAGTAAATACAAGTCTTTGGCGGATCGTATAAGGCTGATTACGAGTTGGAAAATCGAGCCTGGGAGAGATTCAAGTCAAAGGACGCTTCACTTGGCGAAAAAGCAGCTTCTTGGCTTATAACTACAGGCATGAAGGCTAAACGCAAGATGGGGCTTGGAATCAAAAAACGATGTGGAAAAAAATCTTTTCGACAGAATGTGGTTCTACCAATCAAGAGAGCTATTGCCGGATCTGGAAGTGATGTCCGTAAGACATCGTTATTGGCGTTGAGAGCAGCCCGAGCAGTCATTAAGAAGGCAGGTGGTCGCAAGAAAATCCGTGTACCTCGAGTCATTCCTTTTGAGTCGAAAATTGGTGGTTTTCTCCCACTAATACCCCTATTTGCAGGGTTGTCAGCACTAGGAGCTCTTGCCGGGGGAGCCAGAGGAGTAGCCAAAGCCGTGATAGATGCAAAGAACGCCCGCAAGAAGTTGGAGGAGGACCAGCGCCATAATCAAGCCATGGAAGAGCTTGCGAAGAAAGGAAGCGGTATTTATCTTAAAAAGTCCCGCAACGGCTTCGGGCTTTACTTAAAGAAGCAAAAAAACTCACAATAAAGCTACCCAATCGAGCACTTTACAATCACGAGCTTGAGCAATATGCCAAACATTTGAAGATCCCCTACTTTAGGGGAGTATTTATGCGAGACGCCTTACCTAAACATTCGCAAACAAAGGAGTCTGCCATCGTTAATTTGGATACCAGCAGTCATCACGGTACGCATTGGGTAGCTTATGTGCGAAATGGAAACACAAAAATATAAATGATATTAGTCACAAACATGAATTTTAAGATAAGAAAAGGTCAGAATTAAACAATTTAGGGCCAGAAAAAAATTATTTACATATAACTGTCATGTTGATTTTGAACTTGTGTTAACAATGTTAATATTTCATCAAATAAAATTTCAAATGGATAGAAATGTATAGAAAGAATTAATTTTTAGAATATTTAATAGAAAGTTTGTAATTATTATGATAAAATTTTTAAATTTGGTGTATATGATCTAAGAATTTCAGTCATTTGTTTACAAAAAATTATTTAAAAAATGCCAAACCTGTCAAACTAGTTAGTCAAAATTTAGTCGTGCAAGAATGTAGAACTTCCAGTGTAAAAACATCAAAGTAGCAGTGAAAATTTTGTTTTCAAACTTAAGCGGACATTAAATCAACAACGATAAGCAGCCATGTTAAAAAAATTCTGAAATTAATAAGTGCGAAAATTGCAAATCAAAAGTTTGGAGAATGAAAAGACAAAGTTACATTGAACAATAAATAAAAGGGTTAAGTTGGAAGACCATAGACTGTGTATACTCATAGAGTATAAAAAATAGAGTGAAGCAGTGCAGCTGAAAATGTATACTTAAAATATTGGAACGAGTTGATGGTGTGAAATATAGCAGTTAGCAGAAGCAATTATAGAAAAGGAACTTTAGAAGATGAAAGGATTAGATAAGGTATTTATCATTTAAAAATTGTTTGAAAATAAAAAAGAAATTTGTTGTACATTTTTAGAATAAGTTTGTATAGTATATTGGTATGAAATGATAGAATAAATTGGAACTCCACATCATAGTTAAACAATATCAAAGTAGGAATTTCTATAGTTTGTTTTCATGTTTGAATTGTTGTATTGATTTTAAAATTTTCAAGAAATTATGAATAAAAATTTAATTTGTAGAATTTGACTAAAAATTTTCTTTGAAATATTATCATAGGAATATAGAAAACATTTAAAAAAATTCAATTACAGTAAGCAATAAAATCATAGTAAAATTTATATTACAAAGATAAAACAAATTTGGTATAAACATCATTCAATGAATTACAGCAAAGCACTGGGATAAAAAAATATATGTAGCTATAAGGATTAGTTAAAACACATCAAACTATTAAAAAATATATAAAGTAAGAAATCCAAGGTAAGTGAATATATAATTAAAAAATATATATTAAGATTGAGTTTTCTTTTGAATCCAACCCTGAGGAGACAGAGTAGAAATTTTAAATAAAATAAAAATTCAATTTAACAATTTTGTAAAGTATAAATAAAAAAAACATTATAAATAAATACATCATAACAAAATTGGCACCCAACGTAAGGGGCTCAAAAATTAGTGGGTCCTATATAATATAATTGACATCCAACTAATGTGGCATCAGAAACACATTGGTAGTTTACACTTTCATATGAATTAATTACAAATTGTCTACCAAACGTGGAACTCAGAAAAAGAAGCTCAATAGCTTAGAAAAGAAGCTCAATAGCTCAGTAAAAGAATCGGTAAAAGAAGGTAAGAAAATATTATAAACAAGATACATTAATAAATGTTTGACAGTATATATTTAAAAAAAATAGTAAGTGGGTAATAAAATTTGTTATAAATATAAATAATAATAATAATTGGTTAATAATAATAATAAATAAACAAAATGCCAAATAAACGAAAGACCAGATCAATTAAAGAAAAATCTGAAGAAATTATGGAAGAACACAGAGATTTAGGAGCAGATATAGAGGAACAAGATGACCAAATAGATCAAGTTCTGGAAGAAAATGTAGTGGAAATGGAAGAACTAAGGGAAGAAATGTTTGAACAACTATCACAAGAAGATGAACAAGTAAATGAAGAAGATGAAGGTCAAATGGAGCAATCAAAAGGACAAGTAGAAAATTTGACAGAACCTGAAATAAGAACTATTATGAGTATTATGCAATTAGGAAAAGACATGGACAAAAAGATGGATACAAATAATGAAGAAAGGAAGGAGGATAATGAAAACCTAAGGAAATAATTAGGAAAGAAAATTGAAGAAAGCAATGAACAGTTAACCAAGAGAATCGAAACAAGTACCGAAGAAATGAAGAAAAATCTGAAGTGTATTAAAGAAGAAATGAAACAAGTTGAAGAAAGATTCCAGTTGAAGACACAAATGGAGAATGTATTGAGATAAGAAATAGAAATAGAAAAGGCAGAAAGAATTTCTCACGTGGAAAAATTGGAAGAAAATATTGAAAGAAAATTCAATGAAGTAGATGACAAAATACAAGAAAATGAACAGCACGTAAAGGAGATAGATGCCAGATGGAAAGAGGCTATAATTAGCTATGGAGAGGTTATTGATAAGAAATTCCTGGAAAATAAAGAACAAATGAGAAGAGTAAGTGGGAATCAAAATGGTATGATAATGGAAAAGAGTTGGACATTATCAGACATAGGAATAAAGTTTGATGAAAATATTACTAAAATACATCCATGTGTTTTTATTAAAACAATTAAAAATCAATTACCTATTTGTAATAATTTTGAAGAGGTCAAGACCAGGATAAGACAATGTTTTGTGGATCGAGCTGGTATATGGTTTGCATCAATAGAAAGTGATTTGAACTCATTTAGTGAATTAGAAAAAGAATTTTTAGACTATTATTGGGGCGAAAATCAACAGTCAGTATTTAGAGAGAAACTTTGTTTTGGGAAATATGATAGTAATAGAAGTGAAATAGTGGACTATACTTTAAAATGGTAACAGCAGCAAAATATATGAAACCTCTAATTAGGGAAGAGGAAATAGTACTAAATATAGCCAGACATTTTGAAGCAGATGTAGCTGAAGTAATATCAATACAGAATATAATACAGTTAATCAATTTGTGAACTATCTTCATCGAATAAAAAGGACAAAGAAATTTAAGAGAAATGAATATAACCAAAATAATTACAGGCAAAATGATACAAGAAACAGATTTAGAGGAAATGAAAACAATAATAGGGAAAGATCATTTAACAATAATCAAAATGGGAATCAAAGATGGGAATCAAATCGAACATTTAACAGAAATGTCTATGGAAATAACAGATACAATCAAACGCAAAATAACAAATATCAAAATAATAATAATTATCGAGAAAGAGATCAAGAAAGAGGAAGAAGAAACGAATTTGAAAACAATAGAAATCGACAAAATACAAATAGCATGAGGACAAATAATATGAGAAGAGGAAGAAGTGAAGAGATGAGACAAAATACAGAGACAAGAAATAATAATCGGAGTAGACAAACAAGAAGTATTAGTAGGGACAGAGCACCAGAAGAAGGGTCAAATTCAAGACAAATACAAAATGATCAAGAACAAAATTTTTAGAAAGACTATATAAAAAATAGTGAAAATTATATAAATGATAGTGATAAGTGTAGTGTTAAGAAAAGCAACAGTATTTGTATATATCAGCACCCAAGGGAAATTATAAGACCAGAAGAAGAAGTGCAAAGTGAAGAGCAAAAATTGAAATTAATATTCATTAAAGGTATAATAAATGGAGTACAAACAAAGTTATTAATAGACACAGGATCAGAAGGTAGCATTTTAAATTATGAATTAGCTGAAAAATTTAAATTAGATGAAAGACAACAAATGAAAATACAAAAGATCAACATTTTGTCAGCAAACAACAAGAAGATGTTCGAAACTAATAGAATGGTTAATGTACAAGTGGAATTTGGGAAGGGAAATATTAATATGGAATTTATGGTAGTAAAAAATATACAATATGATGGAATAATTGGCATGGATATATTGAAGAAAAATTCAACAGAAATATTAATAGAGAAAAAGATAATTATTATGCAGGAAAATATTATTATTGGGTTTGAAGAAAGAGAAGAGGAGGAGAATAAATGTAATGAGATAATTATTAATAAGGCGATGAAGGTTAAGGACCCATCGAAAATAAAAAGTAAATGTGATGATATTATTAATACGGCGATGAAGGTCAAGTACCCATCGAAAATTAAAGATAAATATAACGATAATTAAAATGAGTGTAATGGAGCGAAGGAAAGTGTTAAAGATTATGAAGAATTAATAGAATGTCCTGTAGAATATAAAAATAAGGTGGAGAAGTTATTAAGGAATAACGAAGAATTAATTTCTGAAGAAAATAGAATTGCCAACAAATATATCCATAAAATTGAAGTAAAGAACATTGACAATTTTAGAGCAAAAACACCCAATTCCATACAGATACAAAGAACGAGTTAAAGAAGAAATTAAAAAATGATACACATGAATATAATAGAAAAATCTAGATCAAGTTATATAAATCCTGTAGTTGTTGTTGAAAAGAAAAATAGTGAATTACGACTTCGTTTAGACGCCCAAAATTTAAACAAATTGAGTATACCTCAATATGAAGCACCTCTTACGATTTCAATTCAATTTTTCAATTTTATTCAATTTATTAGCAAAAAAAATACAATTATAGTTGTTACAATAAGATTGTCACTAACATTATTACCAAGGTAACAGTAATAAGTAAAAATATCAAACATTAATGTTAGAATGGTAAATAAAAGAGAAAAAAAAATGAACACCTAAGCATAAGCTTGTGTTGTGTCCAAGAGAACATTCAACTATGTTTAAGTTAGTGCTAAATTCATTACAATTAAAATCTGCTACTTTACTAACAAGACATTCATATATACTCGTACCTATATACATAAACATATACTCATATATACACACAGACAGATATACTCATACTAACCCATACATACCCTTAATTAATATATATTTATAATATTTCATTTTACTAGTCACTGAGAATAACATAATTCCAATAATACAAAACAACAAAATATAACCACATAAAGTATAACTAAACATGAATTAGAAATAGAGATGTGTAAATAAGGGTATTGTTCTTTAAATAAAGTAATTTATTTTTAGTGTTTTGATTATACCAGAAGGGCTAATAAGCTATCATAGTTCTGGGCTATGTATAATTTAATTTTTTTATTGAACTGTTTCTTGGTTAGTTTTTTGAAAATTAATGGAATCACATTGTATACTTTTATACCGTTATATAGTATGCATTTTTGACATACAGTTTTATTCATTCGCTCAGATTTGAGCAACTGTTTATCCTTTTGTCTGGTGTTATGTGGATGGTTTGTTTTAATGAGGTTATTCCCTGAATGTATCGTCTTTAGCAATTCATTAATGTAAAGACCTCGCACGTTCAATATTGTCTGCGTAATATAAATATGCTTGACACTTTGACGATTATTTAACCTAAAGATTATTCTAAGTATGTAATTTTGACATACTTCTATTTTTTTTAAGTGCGTGTTATATGCCGCACCCCAAACGCATATACCATACCTTATTATGGAATCGACTAGACTATTATACACTATAAGTAAAAGCTTTTTATTTAGTAAATTACGGAGAGTGTAGAATTTATAGGTAAGCTTTTTAACTCTTTTGACAAGGTGTTCGATATGTGTTTTCCACTTTAAGTTTTCATCAATCAACATACCTAAGTATTTTATTGATGATACTTGTTTAACGCTTTCCAGGGCTCCATTAATTGTTAGAGGTAATAGAGCCGCTCTTCCTACCTTTGTTGGTGTAAATCCTACATATTTATTTTAGATTTTCTTGGGAATAATACCACATCAGAGTTCAAACTTGTGTATATTTTAAAACCAAACGTTTCAAAATCCTGTCGGATTTCGTTTTCAATGGATATAAATTTATATCCATTGAAAACGAAATATAAATTTATATCCATTGAAAACGAAATCCGACAGGATTTTGAAACGTTTGGTTTTAAAATATACACAAGTTTGAACTCTGATGTGGTATTATTCCCAAGAAAATCTAAAATAAACTAGAAGATGCCACAAATAACATTCAGAAAGCCTACATATTTAGTTTTAGATACGTTTAAATTCAGGCTGTTTACATCTAACCAATTTTTGACATCTGAGATTGCATTTTGCGCTTTATTCCAGGCTTCTTCCCATGTTGCCCCATTACATATTAGTACAGTATCATCGGCATAAGAGACTATACTACATCTTTCATAAGATAACAAATTATTAACAAAAATTAAAAATAATGTAGGACCTAAGACTGTGCCTTGTGGGATTCCGGTTTTCACAAATCTTTTATTACTAATGTCATCTCCTATTCGTACTTGTTGCGATCTTTCTGACAAGTAATTATTAAAAAGTTGCAGTATGGGTCCCCGTATGCCAATCTCATTTAGTTTGCTTAATAAAATTTTATGTGATACCGTATCGAAGGCTTTTTGGAGATCAAGAAATACTGCAATTGTTTTTTTATTTTCATTAAAATTCTTCAGTATACTTGTCGTTAGTTTTTGTAAAGGTTGCTCTATCCCTACACCTTTTTGAAATCCATATTGATTTGTGGATATTATTTTATTTTTGTCTAGGAAAGACCATATTCTTTTGTTCAGGCATTTTTCAAAGATTTTTCCAAAGTTGTTAATCAGGGAAATGGGTCGGTAATTTGTCATTAGATCTTTTCTATCTGATTTATATATAGGCACTACAAGACCTTCTTTAAATTGATATGGAATGCTTGATGTCTGAAAAATTAGGTTAATTATGTGAGTAAGCGGTTTAGAGATATTCAGTTTTGTTAATTTAATTATTTTTATACTCAATTTGTCAGGCCCTGGAGATGCAAAGTTTTTTAGCGTCGATATTATGTCTTCAATTTCTAAATAGTCGGTTGGAGTCAGAAACATCGCGTTGGTATATTGCTTAGTCTTCATTGTTTTTATTTCTATATTGTTTTTACTAATTTTGTTTGCTATTTTCTCCCCAATTTCTACAAAGAAGTCATTGAAATGATTTGCTATTTGCTTTGGGTTGCTAATTATTTTGTTATCGATACTGATTTTGTTTATAGTGTTTTTGTTTGATGGAACATTTGTGACATCATTTATGACTTCCCAAGTTTTCTTATAGTTTGAGTTACATTGCTGTAATTTATTTTCATAATAGTCATTTTTTAAAGTTTTTATTAATGTACCTAGGAAGTTTCTATACTTCTTATATTCTTCTTCTAATGTTTTATTGTGTTTATTTTTTAAGAGTTTCTGTTTAAGCATATCTCGCTTTCTAATGGCCGTTAGTATTCCACATGTCATCCATGGTTTTAATTTTTGTTCCCTTGCAGTTATTTTTATTTCTGTTGTTGATTGGCTAATAATGGCAGTAAACTGCTCGTAAAATATATTTACGGCGGATTGAGGTTCTTGTGCAGCGTATACCTGATTCCAATTTGCATTTTTTATTTTATCCAATAAAAGTCTTTCATTCAGCTTTTTGATGAGTTTCGGTTTTTGAATTTCTTGACGCTTTTCTTTTTGAAATCTAATATTATAAATTAGGGGATAGTGATCAGTTAAACTATTATTAAGAACTAGAGCATTAACTTGCACTTTATGTTTTGTTTGTTTATTTATGTATGTGGATATCTGATCTATAGTTGTAGAAGAGTTGTTGTCTACCCTTGTTGGTATATTTATTTGTGGGACAAATCCATTCTTAGCCAACATATTTAAATAGATAATCGAAGACAAAGTTAGTACATTGTTTGGGTTGATGTCAATATTCACATCCCCAACCGCAATTGTTATTTCATCCTTAGATAGTGCGGACAGGTAGTCATCAAAGTCCTGAACAAAGATACGTTCATTTGTTGGGTTTGGCCTATATATACCTATTATATTTATTTTTGTCTTATTAAACACTAATTTGCACTCAAGCAAGTAGACCTCTGTTAATGGAATTTTCTTAACTTCTGTAACGAGATTTTCTTTAACATACATTACAACTCCATCACATTTATTAAAAGAAGCTTCATTGTAAAAAATTGAGAATCCATCAATGTTAAAATCTGATATATTTTCTATACACCAGGTTTCCGATAGCACTATAATGGCGATATTATTTTTTTTGTTAATTTCATTAATAGTTATACATAGCTCATCAAAATTAGCTCTGAGACTCCTAATATTATAATGCAAAATAGTAAAGTTGTGAAATTCATCCATTAAACAAATACCCCTATTCACCTCCCTAAAATCTTCACACATCACATTTTTTAATTCACTAAAATTATCTAATATATGAAACGCTTCATTAATATTTCCCGCCATATTGTATGTCTCTAAAATCTTACACTATAAAAAAGTGGTAAATATAGACTTGTATATATATGCAAAGGAAAGCTGATTCAATTTCGTAATTCAATTTTACTAAAATTATAGTGTACTATTAACTAATTTCTTTAATACAAAACTTACTAATCAATTTTCTGTATAGTGATTCTATTTAACGTCGTCAGCACTCGGGTTTGATCTGGTTTTGACTCTGCTTGTTCCTTTTGTGTCTGGTTCTTTACTACTTTTTGGATCTCCTGTACTTTTAGATGGATTTTGTATGCCTTTATGCTTTTTTGCTATTCCTTCCGTACTTTTTGGTGTTTGATCCGTATAATTGTTCGTTTTCTTGTAGTGTCCTGTGATTTTTGGAAACGCCGGAGATTTAGTTTGCGTTTCCGTTTGTGCTTGAAATTCACTATCCACCTTCCTTTTCTCTTCTTCTATTTTTTCAATTTCTATTAGTTGTTTGACGGTATAGCTTTTGTTATTTATGTACAGTTTGTTTCCCTTGATGTAGCTTGTTTCTTCAGGTTTATTATGTCTGTTTAGTTTGAGATGTCTTTTTAATATTTTTTGGTCTTGTTGTTCAGTTGGCGTTAGGTCGTTCGCTATAGATATTCCCGTATTTTTTAATTTCTTAACGTTACGTAAAATTTCTTTTTTTCTTAAAAAGGATAAAAACTCTAATTTTAAGGGAGATCCCTTTGATTTCCCCAGACTGTACACGTTATTCACGTCACTCGTTTTTAAGTCTGTTCCAAGATGTCTATTTAGTTCTCCTATAATGAGTTGCACTGGTATATTTTCCGGTTCTGGGTTTAGGCCAAATATTACGATATTGTTGTTAGTTAGTTGTTTTTCGAATTTTTGTACTTGGGAGCGTAGAAAGGTATTTTCCAGCTCAAGGCTGTCGACTTTTTGCTTCAATTCTTTGTTAGATAAACACAGCCTCTCTTCAGTGGCTTGTATTTGACTTATTAATTCTTCTTTATTTCTCTCCAACAGCAGTATTATATCATGCTTAAACCTCTCCATTTCCTTTAAAATCGTGCAGATGTTTGCATTTTCGCCCATCACTTTTTATTATGTTTAACGTTTCAATATTATATTTTTTGCCGGGGTGATGTTACCAACCGTTTATTTGTTTGGATACACAAGTTTATTTGCCTTCAATTTACTTGTAAATCCCTGATTGTAACAGATGGGTTGCACGTGTGTTAAAGTACCTCCGAGCTTCAGACTTCTTCACCTTTTGTCGATTTTGGTAATATGAATGTATTACGGAGCCCGTTTGTTCGGCTAGAAATGCTAGAGTTTTAATTAATTATTGTCTTTTATATAACTGTGACGTTTTTTTTTCACATGCACTTTCACTTATCACTGTTTTTTTTTATTTGTTCATTTAATTTTTTTTATTCTCGAAACTTTAGGTATAACCAATTTTTATCACAGGGTTTTTAGCGCTGTAAAACGTGACCGCCTTGACCGGAGACCGAAATGCAACTGATAGATACCATTTTCAGCAGAATCACTAATGCAAAAATACTTACAAAATTAGACTTGAAACACAGCTTCTGACTGATTCCACTAGAAGAGTCATCCCGAGATTTTACAGGATTCCAAGTGGATGGTGTAGTATATAGATTCCAAGTTGTGCCGTTTGGAATACAATCTGCTTGTGCAGCTTTGGTGAGAGCATTGCATCAATTATTATATTAACTAGAATTTGTGTTGCATTACATTGATGACATTTTAATTTTCTCTGAAAATACAGAATTACATATGAAACATATAAGTATTGTCTTAAAAGAACTAAATGAAGCAGGATTAAAAATCAATTTAGAAAAGTGTAATTTTTTTTCAAAAAGAAATTATATATTTGGGATTTAAATTAAATGAGAGATGTGTAGAAATGGATGATAAAAGAAACAAAGTAATACAAAATTACCCTAAACCAAAGAATTTGAAACAACTAAGAGGATTCCTTGGTTTAGTGGGATATTTTAAACGACTTATACCAGATTTAAGTGAAAAAGAAATACCTCTTATAGGAAAAATCAGAAATGGACATGGGATGAGAAAAGAGAAGATGCTTTCAAACAAATAAAGGATTGTTTTTTGCATAAATTGGTCATATTTCCTCTAAATTATGAAGAAAGATTCATATTACAAACAGATGCATCAAAAGAAAGACTGGCAGGAGTTCTTCTACAAAGATATAATGAAAAAGAATATCCTATATATTTCCTATCGAGAACAACTAAGAAACATGAAAAGAATAACTCCGCATCTGAGCTGGAATTAGCAAGTATAATTTTTTGCATTACAAAATTGAGATTTATCATATTAGGTAGCGAATTTACTATTGAAACAGATAATTCAGCATTGGCAAGTATTTTAAATAATAAATATGGGAATAGTCGTGTACATAGGTGGTCATTACTTTTACAAGAATACCAATTCAAGATAATTCATATTCAAGGAAGAAAGAACAAAATAGCAGATGCATTAACACGAATGAATGGAAGCAAGAACAAATTATAAAGTAGAATGGGGGTAAACATAATGAGAGACAGTGAGGGATTATTTTCAGTAGTTGAAATACAAGAAGATCAAAAGAAATTCAAAGAATCTGAAATTAAAAAGGATGTGAAGAAAAATGAAGAAGGCATTCATTATAAAGTAATACAGAACAGAGAATTATATTATATATCAAAAATTTTGGCAACAAAAATTTTAAATAAATTACATATAGATTATATTATATTGGATCTAGAAAATTGTGGTGTTTATTTAGAGAGAATTATTTTACAGATAAAGATAATGGGGTTTGCAAAAATATTACAAGAAAATGTAAGACATGTCAATTGGCAAAATATAAAAATTTCAAAAATTATAATAAAACAAAATCAATTTTGGCAACAGAAAAATTACAAATTATATCAATAGATTTTATTAGCAATTTAATTTCATCAGAGGGAGAGTATAAGCACATTTTGGTAATAGTGGACATTTTCTCAAAATATGTTAAACTATATCCATGCAAAATAACAAATGTAATAAAAATTAAACAAAAATTAAATAAATTTTTCAAAGAACTAGGTAAACCAAAAGCTATCATATTAGATAATGCAACATATTGCCAGAATGTTAGATTTTTAAAATTCTTAGAAGAACATGAAATAGAGCCTCGATTTACATCAATACGACATCCTAATGCTAACCCATCGGAGAGTTATATTCGTGAAGTGATAAAATATTTGAGGATATATTGTAACAAGAATCATAAATTGTGGATGAAACAAATTAAGACAATTGAGGAATTGGTGAATAATACCATACTGGATGATGCATGAAGAACAACCGAAGAGACCTTGGATAATGGAACAGAACCAATTATACAGAGAAACTTTACAAAAGGCAAATGAATGGATGGAAAAACAAGCAAGAAAATATATCAAGAGAGAGAACCGAAAGAAGAAAAGAAGAATAAATCTTCAAAAAGGTGACATGGTGGTTATTAAAGCTTTAAGGCAACCTAATAAAAGTAGAAATGAATGTGCAAAATTGATGATGCCATATGATGAACCATTCATGATAGAAAATGAAAAAGGTGTAAATATTTATGTAATAAAAGATATAAAAAATGGGAAAATAAAAGGAGTTTTTAATGTTAACAGTATATATAAATATCATAATTAGAAAATAAACTTCTAAAAATCAGATTTTTCTAATAATTAAAAATTAGTTAAAAAATTGATTTTAGAATTTTGGGAATTTGTTATGGTTTTTATGTCATGTAAATAGTAGTTAATAATCAGTTTTAAAAAACATATATATATATATATATATATATATATATATATATATATATATATATAAAATAATGCAAGTGATTTATCCTACTTTAAATAAAAAATATATAAGAGTTATAAAAATTTAAATAAAAAAATATAAATAGTGGAAATTAAAATAAAATAAGTGGAGATTTATTCAATCATTACATATGAGATGTGGAGTGAACAGAACAAAAAATTAAAATATAATATAGATTAAAGCTATGAAACCAATTGTTATTAGAAGAGTGATGTTGGTTGCATATGCTGGAAAACCATAAAGTAATAATTTAATATGAAAGGAAGTTATTATATGAATAAAGATACATTTCAAAATTTAACTATAAATAATAAGATTAAAACATACCTGAATTGATACTGGAATATTGTGAAATAATATGACATAAATAATGCTGTAGACATTCTAACGTGGTGAAATCGTTCAGTACTTCTTATTCAATTTTAGAAAAGAATTTCATCCAGTCACTATAAAAAACACAAAAATATAAATGATATTAGTCACAAACATGAATTTTAAGATAAGAAAAGCCAGAATTAAACAATTTAGGATCAGAAAAAATTATTTACATAGAACTGTCATCAGAACAGCAACTCTCAAACCCAGTATATGGTTGCGATATGTGGATGATACTTTTGTGATTTGGCCTCATGGGAGGGAACACCTCAACATATTTTTAGACCACCTTAATGGCATCCATCACAAAATAAAATTCACCGTGGAGGTTGAAGCCAATAATCAACTGCCATTCCTTGATGTTCTCACAAATAGGAAGGAAGATGGAACCCTTGGCCATACAGTATATAGGAAAGCAACTCACACCAACATACCTTCATGCTAATTCTCATCACCACCCAGCCCAACTACAAGCCGTCGTCAAAACTTTAGTACCCAGATCACAAAGACTAGCTGACCAGGACAACATCAAACAGGAAATGGACAGTTTAAAAACAGCTCTGAGACAAAATGGATTTACAGACTGAAATATTCAAAGAGCCCTAAAGTCAATACCGAGGCAAACAGACGAGGAGCATAAGACACCAATAACCAAGGCTTATTTACCGTATGTCAAGGGTACCATGGACAATATTGCAAGAATTCTACGGAGACACAATATCGATACTATTTTCAATACAGACAGAAAAATAAGCACGGTGTTGAGGACTCCGAAGACGAGGATTCCTTTAGAACAACAAAGAGTGTACGAGATTCCATGTGCAGACTGTCATAAAAACCTATGTGGGTCAAACTAACGGAAGAATTCAAGCTAGACGTGATGAACACTAGAATGCTATAAGAAAGCAGGAAAAAACAACATCCATTGCGGAACACGCCACCACGACGTCACACCGAATAGACTTTGAGAACACCAGAGTACTGGCAAATATAGAACACCCGAAATCAAGACTCGTAAGAGAGGCAATTGAAATAGCGAAGAGGCCTTACAGTCTAAACGCACGCAATGAAATCCAGAACTTATCGACTTGTTGGAAAATTCTATTAAACACCGTACCGGCCCGGCCCCGTCCAATAACAACTCAACTGGAAATAACAAATCAGCAGGCGGGAGGCGTGCACAATGAGCGCCCAGGGCCAATCACACGCAGTCGTTCACGGTACCAACCAATAGGCGCCGAGCCTCGACTATGTAACACCGTGCGCGCTCCTGAAAATATCAGTAATCCGAAGGATCTTCTTGAGGCACATTTTCGTATAAGAAGAGAACTTCAACTATCATATTTTGAGGAACAGAAGATACATAATCTGTTTCACCTAAGCCACCTTTTCAGGCTAGAAAACAAACTTCACCTCCTAAATGCTTAAATTGTGGGCGATTAGGCCATATTCCGACCAAATAATTTTCAAAGACCTCCTTTCAAGCCTAACAACTTTCGACCGTCTGTAATACAGACAAACCCAAATTATCGTTCCGAAAGAACTCACCATTTTAACAACCATCATAATGACAACTAACTCGAATATTCTGCAAATGACTATGATTATTATACTGATAATAACCAGTAGAATTTCGTTTATAACGACCAAAACTATGAAAGCCCTGAGTTCGACCAAATAGTAGATGATACCCCTGTCGAACTTTTCAGTCCTCACGAACACCAGAATTTTCTAGCGCTTCCGAGTATAGATCAGCCCCCCGATACGACAACTACCCTTTCAGGAGTCCAAACTCCATTACTCTGAATCTACAAACTTGGACAGAAACTTTACAATCAGGGAACAAATTCGGGCAGAACATCTTAACGACGAAGAGCGAGAACTTATCACGAGCTTAGAATTCGAAGATATTTTCTCGAAGGCGATGTTTTGACCTTTACTAACGCCGTCAAACACTCTATTGACACCAATAATGCCAAGCCCGTTTTCACGAAATCGTACAGATATCCTCAAGTCCATAAGGAGGAAGTGAAAACCCAAATTTCCAAAATGCTTGATCAAGGCATTATCAGGCACTCTTCTTCTCCTTGGTCCTCCCCCGTATGGGTCGTCCCTAAGAAACTCGATGCGTCTGGTAAGCAAAAGTGGCGAGTTTTTATCGACTATAGGAAGTTAAACGAACTAACTGTAGACGATAAATATCCTCTGCCCAACATTTCTGATCTCCTCGATCAACTTGGTATGTGTCAATACTTTTCGACACTGGATCTCGGTTCCGGGTTCCACCAGTTGGAAATCCTTGAAAAAAGACATTCCCAAGACCGATTTCTGTGTTGACAATGGCCATTACGAATTCGTTCGTATGCCAAGACCAGTTCGACGAATCCGAAACGTTCTGTATTGAAAACAGCGTAGAACTACCGATTCTTGAAACACTATCCTTTATACTTGCAGACAAAGACGTAAAACTAAAAATTTGTCAAAATATTGTGATAACTCCTTCACAAGACGAAATTCCCGTTATACTACAACAGTACCACTGCGGCAAAAATAACCTTCACCGTGGAATTAACGAGACCATCCGACGCATTAAAGAAAAGTATAAATGGACTGGACTAATCAAAAGTGTAGAGCAATTTATTAAGTCCTGCGAAACTTGCCAAAAGGTAAAGTTCTGTAGAAAAAACTTAAGTGCTCCTTTTGTCATAACTGAAACACCAAAAAACGCCCTTCGAACGTATCAACATTGATATTTTCGAATATCCAACCAGAAACTACGCACTGACTAATAGGGATGAACTCACCAAATTTACTCAGGCCTACCCAATTAATGACCAAACAGCTAAAATTGTAGTAAACACCCACCTAATATTCTTCCAACATTATGGTACACCTCTTCGCATCCATTGTGATTATGGACGTGAATTTGATAACACTCTCATAAGAGACCTGTGCGAACTATATGACATAAAACTATCCTTTTCAAGTGTCCACCATCCGGAATCAAATGGTTCTATCGAAAGGTTTCACGCGACTTTAGCGGAAATGATAAGGGCAAATACAGCAGAACATCTGGACGAACATCCATTCAACGTCCTCCCTTACGCAGTTATCTGTTACAACAACACTAAAAACAAGACTACTGGTTTCACGCCCTACGAACTTATCTTTGGGCACACTTCTAGTAGACCCCCCGAAACATTATACGATCAGGAAAAACTCATTTCCAAATATGTTAGGGACCTTAACAACAGAATGAACTACTATTATAGACTTGCCCGCGCAAAAACCGACCAACAAAAACAAAAATCTAAAGTTAGATTTGACAAACATGTTTCAACTAACCAACCAGAATACAAAGTAGGCGAAAAAGTTTACGTGAAAGAGTCTCAGATTAAAAGCAAATCTGAAAACAAATTCAATGGACCTTTTTAAATTACCGCGATACGAAAAAACTCTGCCACCGTTATAAATTTACACAGTAACCAAATTAGTAAAATTAACTTTGACAGACTAAAACCCTATTTTGAATGAATCCCTTCTTTTCAGATTCTGTGGACTGTTTTCAGTCGTGAACCTCCAACAATACTCTCTTACACCCGTTAACAATACAATATGAGTTTTCTTCCATGAAGAAGGCACACTTAAAATTTCAAACGACAAATGGACACTTCAAAATTTCAAATAACGACGCCATACTAAACCGAATTTTAGAGACAATTAACGAAAACACAACTAATACAAAATCATTTAAACCAAAAATACAAACACATGTTAGCCTCTTGAAACAAATTTCTAAATCCGTTAACTCTAAATATACAGACATCTTCGTTGACACTCAAACTTACCCTACTAACAGAAGAAAACGCGGACTTATTAACGGACTGGGATCAGTTTGGAAAGCTATTTCAGGAAACTTAGACGCACCAGATGGTGAATACATAAATGACTGTATAACTAAAATTAGTAAAGACCAAATTCAGGACTTAGTGAAGAAACAAATATCTGTAACAACCTCAGTCATTACGAGCCTCAACAACACTTTACAAAAATTTCAATCCGAGGAGAAACTATTGTCGAATACCATTGAAAATGATCTTGATTTTCATGAATTTCAAATCAATATATTGGATCTGTGTGAAGCCCTAATGGAGAGTTACATATTTATCGAAAACACTCTCGATGATGTTTTAACTGCAGTCTCTTTCGCCCGCTTAAAAATTTTACATAGTTCGATCATAACCCCAGTAGATTTGGTCGATTCCCTTCAAAAGATTTCTCAGTCACTACATGAAAATAATTTACCACTTCCTATTTACAGTTCAAATGTTGCTCAGTACATTGATTTGATAGAATTGGAAGCTTTTCAAATCACCCCAAAATCGTTTTTGTACTCAAAATTTCTTTAGTTGATCCTGAGATTTACACCCTTTACCACCTTTATCCGATCCCTATTTTGGATGATCGAACAGGGTTTCATCATATACTTTCAATAAAGACAAAATTTATCGCGAGAGATGACGATTCGTTATTATACACATCCTTCGAAGACCTGGGTGACTGCAAGCCTTTAACTAAACATCATAAGATTTACTCTCTTCGAGGTGTCTCTTGAAAATCCTAGATGTCGGTCTTACATCTCGCGTCTTCAAATTTAACGAAATGCATCAAATGCATAAAGAAGTGTTCGAGAGGACATTCAATTGTGGGAAGCGCAACTGATGAAGGTTCCCGACCAGAAACAATATATATTATATTTATATATAATATATATTGTATTGCGTACAAAGGAATGACACCTCGAAAAGAGTATTCAATATCTCTGACAGGTGAAGTAACCTGAAAAATTTTATCGTGACATTCTGTCCTAGGAGTTAAGGGAGAACAGTAATTACACGGAACGGCTCCAGATTCGGAACCTCTGTGTACTGATTCTCTTGAAAATCCTAGATGTCGGTCTTACATCTCGCGTCTTCAAATCATAAGATTTGTTCCAAAGCTATATCACACCCAATAGACAAAGATGCCATCTGCGAAGGTCAGCATCTCAGACAGCCAGCCACATTTCCAACAACCTGCAAAACTTCCATATTCTATGCGGAAGAATATAACATACAAGAGATCGACATAAACCTCTGGTTGATCTCAATTTCCAGACCACTACCTATAGCCATCAAATGTAAGGGACAGGATGTCGTAACGCAGACCATCACGACAAATTCGCTATTGCAAATCAAGTCCGATTGCAATGCCTTTATTGACAACATCAGGGTACATGCTACGAGAACATCAAAGAACATCCAGAACATCACTTTCAAAAACCATCCAGTGGACATCCCGTATAGCTGCTGTGACGGCATGCCAGCCGCAAATCAACTTCCCAAATTAAAACCCCTACAATTGAAGGATTTAGATGTAACAGATCTAAATGTTGCCAACCATAAGCTTGCCCAATATTCAATGGAATTGGAAAAGCTCATGAATCAACCACCATTGGAGAAGCATACATCATGGCTCACAATTACCACAATCACATTAACAGTAATTGTGATTATGTTCCTTTGTATCAAACCAATCAAGACAAGGTTCAGGAAGACCACTAAGTCCAGCCTCGATGCCGAGTCAGCTCCACTTCCAGGCCCATCAAAGCCTAAGTCCACGGGAAAGCTGCACAGCCTCCTAGATCCAACCCAATGTATGGAACTTCAGTACTTCCCCTAAAAGTTGATGATATACCATCAACTTTTTTATATGGATGGGAGTTATATAAGTTTATACTATGAACTTAGCACGAACTTATATCGCAACGACAGTTCAACACTCCCAGCTGACTCAGCGACACGTGTGGTGTCATATTACGGCGCCGCCGACATCCGTGAGAGTTGCCGTGTCAACTATGCCTATTCAGCATCTTTAAACTTATATATTGTAAAATTTCTCTTCTACTGTATTCATTATTACTTAGAACTTTTGTCAGTTATATTGTTAATTTTTTCATTTCTATTTTAAAAGTTATTATTGTGTTTATTTAAATAAAAATCTTTTTTTAAAAGTTAATTAATTGAAGTGTGATATAACATATATATATATATATATATATATATATATATATATATATATGTATATATAAATTAGTTGAGTGAATATTTTCTTCATTTTAGGTCGTTACAAATAATAAGATTGTTTATTTCATATGTTTTAATGATGCCATTTTGGCCATGTTTTTGAGCTTTTTCAAATTCATTCTAAAAGTACAGCATTAGTACTTATGAAGTCACAATTTTTTCTGGTAAACATTTTACATTTTTTTACTTGACACGATAGAAACTTTTTCTATCATTGTCTCTGAAAGGACACACAATGTTAGATTTAATTTTGTGTCAAGTAAAAAAATGTAAAATGTTTAGCAGAAAAAACTGTGACTTCACAAGTACTAGTGCTGTAGTTTTAGAATAGATTTGAACAAGACCATGGCTGAAGTGTTATCATTAAAACATATGAAATAAACACAATCTTATCATTTGTAACAACCTAAAATAAATGTATCATATGGTTTTGGTTTTCATCCCTAGTTGACAAATGAATCCTCCTGGTACCATACGTTAAATGATGTTTTGGTCACATATGCCCTCTTCAGGTTGGTTTACATTATCCTCATATCAATCAGCTTATAATTTTTTTCAACTAACTAGTTATTTTACAAATAACCCAGAATGATGATGATCAGTTATCAACTATATGGAAGCTGGAATGCATAAGACATGTGTACAAGAGAGCAATTTGTAGTTTATGGTTATAAAAAATTAACACAAATGTTGAAAGTCTATAAAATTGTGAATCAGTTTAATTTCAGTTTTATGTTTTATATTAACATCATATGTTTTATTTTCTGTTGCCATCAATCTTTCACCACTTCTAATAAAACTTCTAATTGCTTCCTCCATTGGATGTTGGTTACTCAATAACCATTTTTCTCAAGCACCTATAAAAATATTTGCATGTTAACAATACAGCTAAAATTCAAGTACCTGAAAAAAAGAACTGTAATGTGTAATCAAATTGTATTATAATGATCACTGTTTTATGATCTAGTATAGTTTATATACTGGCTGCTAAAATTTGATTTTTTAATTAAAATGAACTTAAAGTTTTGTTAGGAGGAAACTTTATAATCTTTATTTAGGTATAATAAATATAAAAAGAATAAAATATATGAATTAATAAGTCTCGATGAAAAGTTTACAGCTTTTATGTTTAGTTCATGAACTATATATCTATTTATTAGTTAGCTTCAACAAATACATATAAATATGTACAAAAGTCAAACCAACATGAACAATAAAATTATTAAATGATTCCATAATTAATATGCAATATATACAAACTTAAGTCATTACATACTCACAACTTTCTTCCTAACCAAATATATTTCTGTAACTTTTGGTCCTGAATTATACTGGGCATTGTTCATAAATTGGGTCCCCAATTTTTGAGAGCTCAACCTTTAAGTTAAAAAAAAGTTAAAATGATTAGATATACCTAAGATTTAAAAATAAACAAAGTCCTGTTATTTTTAAACATTTTCGTATTTTTGTTCATTAACTCTAGCAATAACTTGGTTTTCAGAACAGTACATGTTTTTTCATTACATACCTTCAACTTCAGTAACCTTAAAAAATTGTATACGATAAAATATTCTTACCTTTGTTGGGAAAGTTCCACAAATCATCGAATGTTAATTCGAATTATTATTATACAATGAATGCTCAAAATTAAATAACACTTATTGCCACAAAATTCAGTTCACTAAGCGTTCATAACTTTCTTCAAACAACAAGCACCAAAATTGAGTGAGAAGTCAAAATGGCTAACCACAACACAATCGTCGAATCGTCACAATCTGAATCGGTAACGATCGATTTTATTCGTACGCCATCATTTAATCTGTGTTGTCGCATTGATATTCTTAGTCGTAACAAGCTGCTTACATTTTTACATACAAATCAGTTGTACCACGTTTAAACTTAAATGATGCTAAAATAATTGTGAAACAATGATAAATAAACAAAAAGATCTATTTTACAATTATATTCAGTAAAGGTATACTTACCTAACAATTAGTTAACTGTCACTTCAGGTTAACGTTTTTAGTGAATTGCTCGAAATTAGTTACAATCTGGCAATGGTATGCAAACTGTCGTTTAGATTTTAGAAAATGCGGTATGTTTAAAATCATTCATGTTTGATAACACAGTTAAGGTAACAATTATTATTTAAATTGGAAATACGTTCCTAATTAAATAGAATATGAGTGTCTCAAATTATTTTATTTATCTGTGGTAGAAATATAGAATATTAAATATTTGATTTGAATTTATTTAACATGTAATAGGTGTATGCAATTAAGTTTAGTTAAAGAATATTGAACAGGTACTTCAATGTCTAAAAATTGTTTTTCCCAAAATTTCCGAAAAAGAATCTTTATGGATGTTCCTGATAAGTACTGATGGAGGTCCATACTTAAATTTCCATATTGAGACGGTAGAGGACATCCTCAGGATGTCCGATTAAGGTGTAGGAGTGGTTTAGGACATTCGGATCTGAATAGGATCAAAAACGGACGTCATGGGGAAGACCTGTGCTTTGTGGGAAGGAGCATTAATGGTGTAGAAACTTGCACTTATCGACTTACACAG
This sequence comes from Octodonta nipae, assembly GCA_034190945.1. Classification (NCBI taxonomy): domain Eukaryota; kingdom Metazoa; phylum Arthropoda; class Insecta; order Coleoptera; family Chrysomelidae; genus Octodonta; species Octodonta nipae. The sequence goes on from CM067220.1 coordinate 62,428,812, forward strand.
TATAAAAATAATAACATGATTTGTTAGATAAACATGACTTTAATTTGATTTCAGTTATACGTAAAAGGATGACTTGTAAGTGACGTTTGAGTATGATGGCCTCTTATATCAATTTTACCTAAAGCTCAGACTTATTTCTTGCATAAGGTTGTGACGGCATTATTATATCACTTTTACCTTACATCATGACGTGTAACTTATGGAACTGTATGATTTACTTGTTACGTAAATAATATATAAATATATGACTTTGAAGTGATGTCACAATATGATGAAAATATATATTATTTATGTAATATTTAAATCATAATCATTACGTCATATTAAAGTCAGATTTTGTGTCAGTATTATGTCATAATGATGTCATACTAGATAACATCAAATAAAAGTCATCAATAGAGTCACTATTATGTCATATCTATGTAAAAACTGTATGATCTCTATATGATCTATCTATGACGTCATATGAATGTCATGTGTTCACTGGGATATAAGAAGTTTCTGACCTAAAATGAACTTGAGGTATTTGATAGGATAGAAGTAAATCGTTCTTTGTAAAAAATTAGGATATTAAGATTTTCCTAATGACAATTGCAGACAGAATGCCCATTCTTTACTGAAATCACATATCACAAAAACCTCATATACTAAAGTTTAGGACCTAATATTCTCTCAAATAAGGAAAAATAAACATAGTAAGATTGGCTATGATCATGAATGCTTGAATTAATGTAGAACTTATAGAGATGATCTGAAAAAATTAAGGTACTGAGAAATACAAATGATGAGCTCAGTATATTTGTGAGAACCATACATAGACTCAAATGATTTAGAAAAGATGTTTTAGTTTTGCACGGGTTATTTTAGAACATAACTAAACACAAATGACACATATTATCCTTAATTACACAAATAATACTGTACAATATTAATTTACTATAAAAATTAAACATTACATGTAACATATAACATAATTGGTTAGACAATGACAATAAATCATATGAACTTAAATCTAAACAAAGTATTAAGAATTAAGGAAAATGCATTGTTTTACCTACTTTTAGCTTTATACTAAAATTGTTTCGTGAAATGCTTCCCCTGGAGAGGTGAAACAATGAAGAAGAAATTTCAGAAAATCAATGAGAATTTCTGAAGAACCGAATGAACGTTTTAAAAATTAAGAACAGAATGCAGTTCTTTCACAGTTATTGCAAGAAGTTAAAGCTAAACTAAAGAATTGAATATAAATATTTGAATTAATGTACAAATAAATTTCCCTTGGGCTTTAACTTTTGATTTCTTACTTAAGTTAAAATGAAAGTTATAGCTGGACTATTAAAATTGTTTAAAAACCCTAATTCAGATGTGCTGTTTTGTATGAGCAGTAAACATCACTTGACACTCATTTTGGTTGTGTTTCCTGCAATTCTCTTCCCCTTCAAAATTTTTTTCTTAAGTCTATGTCAATTGGGATGACACACTTGTTCCAACGAATATAGACTCTTATTAGGGCGCAAGTACATGCGAGCGTTTTTCCGCTTGCGGAATTTTATTTTTGAGGGGAAGTGATTTCGATCATAGACATATATATCGCCATAGACTGAGCAGCAAGCAATTTTTAATGAGATGATTAGCACAAACGAATATTACATAAGGATATTACCAAACGGAAGAGAAATTATGAACTCCCTAGGAAAGACAGAGATCAAACGAATAGGGAGGAAAAACTGTTACTGTTGTTACTTGGTTATATCATATGCTCTGTCTATGGGAATATATATGTCTATGGATTTCGGCACTCATTTCCGTGCTTAGAGCATGTACTTGCTGAAGATATCCTGCAGTGCACAAATGTCGTGGTACGACCTTAGAGCATTTTCTTTGATAAATGATCTAAGTTTCCGTGTCAGTTCAATGCTGCCACGTTTACTGTTGTAACAGTCGATTTATTGATTTAGTGTCTTGTATCTGTTGTTACCAGGGGCCTGTTTCATAATAAACTTGTAACTTGTAGTTTTGTAACTTGTAGAATTTCGTTTCGCCCCCCCCCCCCCCCGGATCCGCCTATGCACAGCTCACAGTTGTTTAAGAGAAAGACATCTCTACAGACTTCCTGAGTACAAATATGAGTATTTCAACCCAAGTCTGGAGTCGTTGTCAATCACTGAAAGAACAATTTATGTGTAATTTTCGTTTCTGTGATAATCAGCAAATCAATAAATTACGCATAAATAGTTCATTCAGTGATTAACAACGACTCCAGACTTAGAGCTAAAACGTCTGCACAAGTATACACGATGCTACTGTCAAATACTTATGTTACAAAAAAGAAGTTAGGAGAGAAAACCCAGATGGAAGGAATAATCTTTGACAATTTCGACATTATTTTTGAAATTTTACCCAATAAAATGAGTGTAAGTCGATCAATTGTAGAAAATATTTAATTCTTTTATATAAGATATTACAGTATTTGTAGTTAGAAAAGTACCTATTATTTCAATATATGTATAACAGATACAGAAATAATAATCATAAAAATTATGTATTTAATAAATTAAGACTGATAAGGATGGTGAAGAACGTATTTATTTTTATATTTTGAAAGAGATATTTCTTCTCTTAAACAATCCGTCTAAATAAAATATTTTATAATTCCAAAGATCAGCTAATTTTTGTGTTAGCTAAAAAAATATCTGACAACGCTGTATAAGTTTTATATTCGACTCTGTTTAAATTCGATTTCCATGGCTATTTAATTTGAGGTTAGGTTAGGTTAAAATATGAAACCTAAAAATATAAATAAATATGTTCACTAATATCTGTCCGAATTCCATTGGAAATGTATTAATTAATTATTCAAATAATGAATTACCGTTACTTGTATTTATATTCACATAATATACAAATTTCATTAATATACTTTATCTGTAATGTCAAAGCAGTATTTAAATATGGCGGTTTTTACAGCGTCTTCCGCAAAAAAGTTAAAACAAACGAACTTCTTCGGCTTCCCGCTGACGTCTTTCATTCCCCTCAGTTAATGTTACCCCACTTGTTTACATGTTAGTATGTTACCCACGCGATAGGGGCGCTGATGTACTACAAATCAAGCAACGTTGATACCGTCTAATATCAACTAATTTAGTTAGGGTCTGGTGGTCGAAAGAGTAAGGCGCGGGGTTTGTAATTGAGGCTGGCGGGTTCAAATCCTCAATATACTTATTTTTTTTAAGTATTAAGTCCTTATTAATTTATTTTATGTACTATTTTCATTTTTCAATTCACATAAATGAATAAAACTCATTTTAAAATCACATAAAATAAGAACTTAAAAATTTTGAATTGTTGCTACCGTTGAATGTATATATGTAATATTTATTGTTTTTTATAAATGTTATGTCTGTGATGTTATAGCAATTTCAAAATACTAAATATTATATAAAACAAATTTTCGTAAAACCAATTATTTTATAAATTGAAGAATCTGTTTTGAAAAAAAAAAAGAGAAAAAAAGCATCTACTTTGGTGGTGTGGTGGTGGATGTTCCTGGTGGTGTGGCCTTATATGTTACACAATTTTAATTTAAAAAAATAGGTGTGACTAAGAATAATAATATATGCCTTTTATAGGACTATCATAAGTGTATAAAATAAATGCAGAAAATTAGGTGAATTATGTGTAATGAAATAATTAAAAATTCTGTTAATTATCCATAGAAACAAAAAATACTAATTTTAGCAAAATAATTGTGTACCCTTGCGGGATCCTTTGGAATACGATGGAAACTCAAGCCCTACTGTTTTCGCACCCCAGATAAGAACACAACGAACACAACGTTTCTTCGACATTCTCCTAATATTTATTTAGATGAACAAACACTTATTCAATATCTACACTGGAATTAAATAAATATTAAATCTGTATTTTAAGATTTTACAATATAAAAATTGTAATGATATGCAGTTTTGTTAACTGTCAATAAAAAATGGTTCGGCGCGATTTTTGCGCTCGCATTAAAAGACTACCAACTTGCAACTATTAAATATTTCATATGATCTTTTTGTCAATATTAACGGAATATGTTAATGCAAATAATGAAAGTGGTACATACAACTGATTTATCAAATTAATTAATAACGACATATATTTAAAAACCAAATAAAAAACATCTGTCCTTGGGTCTTGAACCCGGGAACATCAGATTAATGGCCGGGCGTTTTAAGCGCTCGGCTACCGCTTCAACTGTTTGGTGTTTCAATAATATTGTATATACATGACAAATTAACTGAAATACCAGCGCCCCTATGGCGTGGATAACATACTAACATGTAAACGGATAACATTCTCTCCATAAGACGTGTGCTTCTATAAGAGTCTATATTCGTTGCTTGTTCCTAATTATTCTCTTTTTGCACACTGTAAAATATATCTAGACATTATGGAATATAAAATCCCCGACTTGACCATACAATGTATGGCATCACACTCCCTCTAAGGCACGATAAGAGTGCCTTTAGGGGAAAATTCACTATCCCCAGATATCCTAGATATCAAAAGGATTTAGCTCTGTTGGAGCCCTTGCCAGGTTTTCAGGCCCGTCGTTGGAGTCGTGGCGGCAGTTTCCCATGAATTTCCTGACCGTCCGGACTGTCCCTAACAGGACGGCCTTTTGCATTTGTTTGTAAAGATGTTCGTCCAGACCTAGGTATTTTAAATTGTTTAATAGATGTTTTGGGACTAGTCCTGTCGTTGACATAACAATTGGTACAGTTCGTGTGTTGTTCATGTCCCACTGAGTATTTATTTGAAATTCCAAATCTCTATATTTGGTTATTTTCTCAGCCTGGTTGACATTTATATTATTGTTGTTAGGAATTGATATGTTAATTAAAGTTGTTTTCCGAGCGACTTTATCTACCAAAACTATATTTGGTCTATTGTGAGCAACAGTCCGATCGGTCAGTATCGTGCGGTCCCAGTACAGCTTGTAGTGGTTATTTTCTAAAACTGATTCTGGTTTGTGTTTATAGTATGGTAATCTTACCGACTGTGATAGTTCAAGTTTCAGTGCTAGTTCCTAGTGCAGTATTTTAGACACAGCATCGTGTCGTTCTTTCTATTCAGTTGCAGCGAACGCTTGACAACCTCCTGTGATTTGCTGGATAGACTCAGACGTTTGGCAACCGTACCTGCATCTGTCGTTGTTAATAGAAGGGTCTTTAACGATGTACTTTAGATAGTTCTTAGTTGGGATTACTTGATCTTGGATTGCCAATATAAAGCGTTCCGTTTCAGGAAACATATGACCAGAGATCAACCAGTAGTTCGACGCTGCACTGTCGACATAATCTTGGTTGACGTCATTTATATGTCTGATCAGTGGTCTGGTGGTGTAATTGGACGTGTTGGTGTGTCAGTCGCAATGGTGTTGAGTCATCAACCTGGCACATGACTCTGTGTAGATCAGAAAATTCTGTGAGTTTCTGGAAATGACTACACAAAATAGAAATTTGTTGATCTAATAGTTTGCTTAGATCTGCCAATCCTCTTCCTCCTTCATACCATGGCAAAGTTGTACGTTCAACAGAGCTCTTTGGATGGTGATTTTGAGCTTTTGTTAGTAAAACTCGAACTTTTCGTTGTAAATGTTCAATGTCAGTCTTGCACCAATTAACTATACCGAAAGAGTAACTGAGCACTGACCACGCATAAGTGTTAATAGGCTGAAACAGATTTTTACTATTTAGTTTGGTGTTCATCTGTCGTCGTACCCTTCTATAAAACTCCGCTGTTAGGTCCTTTTTCATAGTCAAGTGATCAATACGTTGAGCCTGCTTTATCCCAAGGTATTTATTAGTATGACCTTCCCCCACAGATTCAATTGAGGTGCCATCTCCTATTTTGAAGTGCCCCTACGGTATTTTGCTTTTAACTATATTATTATAATATTATTATTATTAAAATGCTTACCCTTATATTGTTCAAAGCTCTTATGTGCTGAAAGTTCCATCACGTCTTCAACTCCAGATTGTTAGCAATTCTGTTCAAACAGCCTCTTCCTTTGAAACTGCACATGCACTGAATCATAGGAGGTGGAGGCAGTAGAAGAACCTTGATTTGGGATGTTCATATCATTTTCATCAAAACTATTGGCTTCTTGGATCATCAAATGATAAAATGCTCTCCTGGACTTCTCTCATAACCATTTAATAATCTGCCATGTACATCTCAAAATGTGCTTCGCACACTGTCCTATGTCATATGCCTCTCAAAAGAATCTTTTCATTATGGTTTCTCTGCAGCCATATATCCTGCCATTTTTTTGTTTGTTGTAAAATAATGCGTGAGAAAAGATAATTAAATACAATATATGCTTTGAGTATTGAGTATCATATTTCATTACCTCGTGAATGTTTTATCATAACATCCTGGAACACAACAGGGCCGAAGAGCCATTGTCAAAGTCAAAAGTCTGTTCTTATATGCCTGGTGCAATAACAGTAATGATATTCTTTTAATAAGCCTGAAAAATTATTAACTAGTATGCGAGCCCCCACAGATCAACAGCTCCCACCTCACACCTGTTCCTGCTTTTATGTTCGATAATTGACAATCATGACACATGGTGATATGTCGCCATCTGAACAGCGGTGGATCAACCAAAAACTAGTAGATCATGTGGCAATGGTAAGATGGCTTGAAGAGGATCACGGAACAGTGAACTACATTTCGCTATACGAGTTACCACCCCCTGGTTACCACCAGTTACTGAGAGAAGCTGTAAAAGTTAACACTCGGTGCTTTCCCTAGGTACTTATTTTCGACTCTCTTAACCGAGGCTGCGTTACGAGGGGGAGAGGATAAATTGGTGAAGTTGCAGCCTTCTAAACCTCCGTTAGGAACATGGAGGTTGGTTTAGTTTCTTTAGATGATATATTGAAGAAATAATAAAACCTGGGATAATTCGTTTTTTTTATATAGATTAGGAAGTTTCGCACTTTTAGAATTCAAACAACTGTACCCATGATCAAAGCAGTCTTTTTGAGGTCGCTTAATATTTGTAAAACAACAAACTTACATAAACCCAATTTTTTAGTTTTTGGGCCCCTGAATTTTAATTAGACTAAAAATGCAACAATATTGTTTTCTGAAGGATACTTGTGGCATAATTTTCAATGTCTAAGTGTTTATTGGGAAATAACACCACCCTTTAAAGGAAATTCCTGTATATTCCAAACGTTTCGGGATCTAGATCAGACCCCGTTGTCAATGGCTAAGAAACTACGGATTTGTCAAATATTTAAATTTACATCTTGGAATTGTACCTTTTTAATCCGTAGTTTCTTAGCCATTGACAGCGGGGTCTGATCTAGACTATAGAATATACAGCATTTTCCTTTAAAGTGTGGTGTTATTTCCCAATAAACACTTAGACATTGCAACAATATTTCCAAAAAGATCAATCTCAGTAACCCTTATAGCTTTGGTACAAAAAAAAAGAATAATACCGTTTACCTCAATTGCTTGATATGATGATTTAACCTTATGAATATAAAAGCATGAATCGTTTTCTATTGGTTTTTTTAGTTGGGTACGCACCTATTTTTTGTCTTTTTACCCACTAATTCGAAGAAAATTCTTCTTTTAATATTTTCACAACAGGAACTTCAAGGAGGCATAGCTCAAATGTACCCAAATACATCTCTGTGCTAATCGCTTTGGCAAGCTTTTAGACGCGTAGAAATACGAATATCCACAAATATGGTTTCCATTGATAATATAACTACCAAACTACATAGAATAGTTACCAAAGGAAATTCTAAAGGTTAGTAATATCAAATTTAATTTATTTTATACATACTTACCTTTATTATAAATTTTGTCAATTATATTTATCGATTTTCGCCTTTCTAAGGTTCGAGGTATCTTACAGTTCGTTAGTGCGCATACGCTCTACAGGTCTGGCTTTGTAAATACTTTAATAATGAATGTTTGTAATAGAAAGAAATTCTGAATTATTAATATAAAACATTTTAAGACCTTAATTAATAATTATTTTCGATAGTGCTTGAGACTTAAATTCTTCTTAAGTCACATTTTTTATAGTCGCAAACAGGAAATGTATCACTAGATTGAGTATCTTGGTTGGATATTTTTTCTTCAAATATACGTCCTATTAGTACTTATAATTTGGTTCGGAGAAAATTCAAGAGATAATTTCGAAAGCTAATAATCTAGTTAAAAATTTAAAAAAAAATCTTGAGAGATTATTAGAAATTATCAGTTGTGGGCACATACATACATACAAGCATTATTTTTAAACGAAAGCATTATTTAAATTGAAAGCCATACTTCTAGAGATGAATATCTTTTAACTAGACAATATATATATATATATATATATATATATATATATTGTTTCGGCAGAGTCACATCTAGGGGCAGTTGTGACTGCCGAAACGTCGTCATTTTACAATCGATCCCGGTAGGGATCACTTATAAACTACGCGGATGAATTCCCGGAAACCACCTAAAACATATATATAAGTAGAATAGCTAACGTGGTCCCAGGACACTTTTCATGTTTTAGTTGAAGATGGCATGAGGGGGTTACCATGAGATCACATAACTAGATGTGTCAAGTCTGCTGAAGAATCAGCAATAACCAGTAGGTGACAATTATATTTGCGACACTTTGATTTTTATTAGGTTGCAATATATGTACCACTTTTGATTTTTATTAGGTAGGTGTCATTAGTATGACACTTTTTATTTTTTCAAGTGACACTTTTAATTTTATTAGGTAACATTTGTGAAACTTTTGATTTGTCAAGACAAGTGTCACCAAAATTTGTTTTATTGAGACATGTACACGCAGATCACACGTGATGTGCATGATACTTTAATTAACATTTGGGCATGATATTTAAACACTTAGATCATGCATGATGTGTATGACTTTAATATTATTGTTTATCTTATGTGTAGACTGGGGATAATGTAAATTAATTTTGCTAATACATTTAGTATGAAAGCGAAGCAAATAGTCAACAGAACTGCAATAAATATTATAAAATGCCTCCAAAATATATGTATGTTAGATGGGAATTATTAGAACGTGCTAGAGCGAATAATGTGGAAATTGAAAATGGGTATACATCTAGTGAGCCTGAAGAAGATGAGGAAGAAGATGAAGAAGAATTACCGTGGTTGAATGGGGAAAGAGAGCAGCAAGTGAATATGTTGAGTGATAGTGATGATAGCGATAATGAAATGATTGATAATGATAGTGACAATGACAATGATATAATGGAGAATGATTTAATGAACAATGGTATGATTGAAGATAGTGATAGTGGGTATTTTACAGATAGTGACGCAACAGAGATTGGATCTGATTGGGAATTTCAGGATATGAATGTTGATGATTCTGGAGTAGAGTTTTAAGTTTTTTACTTATTAGTAAGAAAATAAAAATGTTTTTATCTTTATCATTTAACTTATTTTTATTGTTAAGAATTAATTATAATTGTTGTTCACATATGTTAATAAAATTTTCAATTTCTGTCAACTTTACAAGACCCTCTTCAATTTTATCGAATCGTCTTCCATCCCTAAGGCGATAGTCAACTACCTTTTCCATATGTAATATAGGTAATACGAGTTTGTCCTCATCATATATCTGATAGAATTTAAATTGATTATCAGGTTCATAATAATAGAAACCATCATAGTAATGGCGATGATGAATATGAATTGGTAAAAAATCCTTATGTGTAATAATATTTTCAGTCTTCATTGTAGGTGTAAATAGTTTAAAAATGTTTGAACATTTTTTACATTGTGTAGATTCTAAATTGACATCATTATTGAAACACCAAATAAATTTGAATTCTTCTTTACACGTTTGACAATTTACTTTGAGTGTGTACATTGTAACGATTGAACTGCAACTGAAAGTCTCTAAATTAATTCATTTCTTTTATTACATCTAACTTTTTATATTGACAAATTTTACTAAAAAATACCTTATTTGAAAAATAATATAACAATTAAAAACAGCTGCTTTATTATTTCCAATAACAAGGTTGAGAATGCTTGATAATTTGCGTCATTAATTCATTATCGTGAAAGAAGACTAAACATATGAAATTTAATTTACAAACATCTAATTATTTTTGTTTACAAGTGTGACGTGCATCGCTGCATTCATAACATTTTGGAAATTTTAATCATTAATTCATTATCGTGAAACAAGACCAAATTTTATTTACAAACATCTGATTTTTTAGTTTATATATATGTGTCGCTGCATTAATAAAATGTTGCAATGTGAAATTCCATTTTGAAATTATGTGATTTTTTCATTTATAATTAGTGCTTAGATAAAATTTTGCAAACCTAAGATGTTGATACAATTGAAAAAATCTCTAGGAAATAATAATTTACTGCCTATAAAAGGTATAGAACTTGCAGAGAAAAACAAGTGAGTTTCAGTGTAAAAAGGTGCAAAAATAGCAAAACAACATGTAAGTAAATACTATTTATTATTAAAATATTTCTAATTCAATAAGATTTTTTTATTACATCTATTTAATTCTTGTATACAACTTGTATAGTTCCACTGTAATAAAGCAACATAATGATGCGATATATTTTTACTAAAATCATTAGATGAGGTTGTTGTACAGGGTGGAACTTGAAATCTTAGTTCTGCATACTTGGAAGCCCATATATCACTGTCTGCCTTAAATCCTGCACTGAGTGAAAGACATGCGGCTAAATCTGATCGAACTTCAAGTAGATTTGTTTTAGATTCATTTAGAGAATTTTTTAGAGCAATTAATTCATTTAAAGTAGCCATATGTGTTTCCTCCAACTGTTTTATGGTTGCTTGATACTGTGTTTCAGTTTTCATCATACTAAGGGTCATGTTCTCGTTTTCAATTAATGATTTAGATACTGCAGTTACAAAATTATCAGTCATATTTCTTAATTCTGTTATGTTTCCTTGTCTTGTAGAATATAGCTTAAATTCAGGATACTTTGATAACAGTTTACTGAAACTGATTTGTAAAGAAGTTTGGTTTGCCAACTCATGTGTTATATATAAGCTTCCATTATGTGGTGAGTATTCAGAGAAAAACACTTCATTTCCAATAACAATACCCAGTGAACATAAATTAAGAATAATGTTTATAAACATTTTTATTATTATTTATTCTTCGTTTAATAACCACAACGTGCACTGTTGACAAGTACTACAATATTTATATTTTGATCTTCTTGGTTTATTTTGGGTGAAACTTCTTGTCGTATTTCTTGCACACTGTAAAGTTACAACAGTAAAGAGTACACTTTCAGTGTTTCTAAAACAATTTGTACAAGTATAAGAAATGGATACATTCATACTGTTAATTTAATAGACTGTATTTAATATTTATTTAAGATTCCCCTCCCCTCTTTTACTCTTAGAAATAGAGTTGCGCTGTTGCAAAAATTGTAATGGGTTAAAACAAACAGTTATTGTTATTGTTCTAAATATTTTTATTTTATTATTACATATTTTACATTGTTCTTACAACATTAGTTAAAGGATTATATTTTACAAGACGATCATGAAGAATGAGACAATATGCAGTAGTTTTTTCTGGTATATTTTTGCTTGTTTCAAATTCTAATCTGACATCAACAGCTCCACCTTTAATGGTATCTATTTGTCGGCTACAGTCAATTACAAATAATGTGATTTGTTTGGAAAAGTCTTCTGGTGTTATAGAAACTTGTATGAATTCTCTGTTATAATAAACCGCTTGGAAGTTGGCAAACATTTCATAAAGTGTTGCAAAATTCTTTTGATCAAAATTGAGATTTAAATTATCATATGGGTAAACTTCAGAATTTAAATACAATTTTATATTTGTGATGTTACAGTGATCAAATTCTGACATAGTCTTGTGAATATTATTTTTTCGATCAGTATGGAATGCTACAATAACAAAACGAGGTTTTTCCAGTTGGCTTGTCGTTTTCACTGCCCATGTATGTTTTTGACTTTGCTGTAAAAGTGGATACTCTAATAACTCCCAGGAACGAAAGCCGATAGGCAAGTCTTTTCCACGTTCTATATATTGTAAAAATTGAATTTTGTGTGCATCAGATAATGACACATGAGGTACTTTCCAAACAACTTTATTTAGGTGAACTTTTGGTTTTTCTGTAGCTACAGAACTAACTGCAGCGTTGGTGTCTGTATTGGCACGTACCAAAATTAAATTTTGACTTGCTGAAATCACTAGACGGCGAAAATCCTCACAAAAGCCAAGTAGTAATTTTAGAGGAATGCATACTGCAAAATTTCCATTAGCATCACACATATTTGGAGTGCCTTCAAGATTCCATCCTGCATTATACCATCGAATTATTTCATTTTTTGAATATGATAGATAGGTTTTAATCGTTGATGTGATTCCGGGATTTCTTGTTCGATCGACTACTGTTCCACCAAGTTCATAACGAATTTCTTCAAAGAGGAATGCAAAACCATTATTAATGAATCGTAATGTTGGACTATACTTATTGTCTGAGTTTAAAAGTTTTCCTTCCAGGTACAGAAAACTTTGAGAAGGTAGAGTGTACACGTCTTGAGTTTGTATAGGGATTCTTATCTCATCATTATTGAAAAATGTAGTATTTGCATAAGGTGTGTAGGAATGATATTCAAAATTGGTTATAGCATTATCCACAGTACATTATCAGCCACTCGTAGTATGTTAAGCGTCATTTTTTTGTTTAAACACACACCGAAACAAACAGAAAAGTTTTTTGAGTCTTACACTTATACTTAATTTTATTCTGCAAATGAATGCTTTGAATTGTCCTCTCTCTATAGTTTTCTTCTTTTTCTTCTTATTTTTTTCTACTTTATGTTTAGCCGTTGTTAAGTGTGTACCTTAAAACCTAATGATATTAAAAACTGTTTATTGATAGGTGTTAACTGTTTCACTTGTTTCTTGATACTAACGTTTTTATAGTTTGAGTGTGAATATTTTATAGGTTGTTCCTCCTGTTGTGTTAAATAATTAGATGGATTATCATATATGAAAACCATATTAATTAAGTCGTTTTAAATGTAATCTTATCGTAACAACTTCACTTTTAAAATTAACTAAATTTCCATTTTGATCTGTTATTTTAATAATAATCTCATTTATATATCTTGTATTGATTGGTAGATAAATAACGTTGGTGGGGTTTTCAACAATTTTGTAACCAGGTGGAACATCGGGGTAAAACATATGGATAATATGGACGGGTATATCATTGTTGAAAGAATTCTGAATTAAATTGCATTCAATGCAAATAGCATTTACTTTTGAAATACTGATTGGATAATCTGAATAGTGCCATTTTTTAGGTTTTAATTTTCTATTTTTAAATCCTAATAAAGGACCAATGGTGTTAGATTTCTCAAAATCTATTTCTTTGTTACATTTTATTTCACATTTAAATGTGTTATGATTAGCTCTCAATATTAAAACAGGTTTTTCTATTTTTTTATTTTTCTTATTGTCATCTTTTTCCACAGGTTTCACATTTTTCTGTATAGCTTGTGATGGTAATGTAGGTGGTACAGCTGTCTCCTTTTGTTGTTCTTCACGATCAGCTAGCAAAGTGTGAAGCGTTTTTTCGATATCTTGTATTTCATAGGTGCCCACCGGTAATTCTAATTTCATATCGTTAATATAAAACTTGTTGTTGGTTTCATCAATATTTGAGATGGTATTAAAGGTCATAAAATCAATTAGCCCCATCACATAAGTAGCATCATCTTCTAGAATAATTGGTGGGTAAATCTTGCTACTGAGTATAGAAGCACGTTCAGAGAATGTAAATGTATATGAAGACATCTTAATCTGTCAATGGTTATTAAATAACTAAAACTATTGATATGGTTTTATTAAATATATTCACTTAAATATTTTTTACTATTTATAATTGAATTAATATGACTAAGAGTAGAATAACTAAGTTCCTTTTATTGAGATAAAAAATATAAACATAAGTGTCCACAATTAAAACTGTTATAGTTTTGAAATGTATTATAATTATATACTATTTTACACTGTCCAGTTGAATTAAAATATTTTAAAACTTCTAATGGAGGTTTAAGATTACCAAAACTATCAAAATAGGATATTTGTCTATCATTTTTCTTGTAAGCTGTCCAATGAGTTCCTGAACCTGTATTAGAATCTAAATTGATAATACCTCTTTCAGTTTTATAAATTTTCTTGGGTAATTTATCTCTCATGAATACACCTCGAAAATTTGGAATTTGCCAAATTTTTGCATATTTATCTATATCAATATTTGTTAGCGGACGTTGTGGTAGCTTCCTGGAGGGTGTAAAAAAAGACCATAACCTTTTTTATAAGGTTGCAAATAAAGCCCCTTTCCACCTATTGCAATAGACTCCATTTTTCTATTATGACGTTTCGCCTCCTCTAATTTTTGTTTTGCATTTCTAGCGTCTGTTATCGTCTTGGCTATGGCCGCCGATCCCCCAGCGATACTTCCCAAGGCTGAGAGTCCAGCGAAAATAGGAATAAGAGGTAGCAAACCTCCTGTCTTTGGTATAGGTATGATACGAGGAGTGGTTGACTTCATATGCTTTTTAATTGACTTAGCAGAATTCAAGGCAATTTTTATAGCATTACCTAAGGTGGTGGGTTTCTGTTTCAACACCTGTTTTTTTATATGTCCTACAGATTTTATAAACCCAAAATTTTTTCTCGATGACTTTGACTTTGTAACTCTTTTTTTTCTTAGCCTTCTTGTTTTACACTTTGATTTTGTTTTAACCATACTTCTCCTCTAGTGCTGGCAGTATGTGTCTATCTGAGTGTTTTGCAAATACTAATACAATTTTAAGATTAACAATTTTTATATCAATGAAATCTTGCTGCTTTTTGATTTGGTGAATTATCATTGTCTGAATCACTGTTTTTATCAAGTTTACGTTTTCGATCATGTTCAACAAAATCAAGAGGTTCATCTAAATTAAGTTTTAATTTTTTAGAAGCACTTTCTTCAACTTCATCTATTTGTTGTGGTTTTAGTTTTCGTTTAGCTGCTCGAAATTTGCCCCTTTTCCTCGGAGGTGTTAAATGTTCATTTATTTCTCTTTTACGTTTCATATTATATTCAACTTCCATATCAATGTCATCATTACCATTTAGTGGTGGTTTCAATAGTTCATTCAGTTTATTTCTCATCATTTGAGATCGTGGTAGTCGTGGTGAGGACTTTTTAGTCTTATCCTTTTTTATTCTAGATGTAGGTTTAGGTTTGATAACTTCCATATTACTACCTCGATCATGTTCAATAAACTCAAGAGGTTCATCTAAAATAAGTTTTAATTTTTTAGAAGCACTTCCACTTCCTTCATCTTCATCTTTTTGTTGTGGTTTTAGTTTTCGTTTAGCTACTCGAAATTTACCCCTTTTCCTCGGAGGTGCTATGTGTTTTTCATAAAGATCATCATCATTTATTTCTCTTTTACGATTCATATTATATTCAACTTCCATATCAATGTCGTCATTACCATTTAGTGGTGGTTTCAATAGTTCATTCTGTTTATTTCTCATCTTTTGAGATCGTGGTAGTCGTGAGGGCTTTCTAGTCTTATCATTTTTTATTCTAGATGTAGGTTTAGGTTTGATAACTTCCATATTACTACCATTCATTAAGTTTATGCTATCCTGTATATTCTTGAGTATACCTTCACTCATAGTTTTAGTTTTCCCCATAAGCTTAAGACATTTTCGAATTGTTTGTTTGTTACTAGGTCTTTTCAAACCCATACCTAATTTTACTTTTGCTTTCATTGCTCCTGCAACTCCAAGTGCTGCTATACGTTCACCTATAGATGAGTCTTTTGAATGAAATCTCTGAAGAGCTTCTTCGGCTAATATTTTATCTGCCTTATGACGTAATTTTGTATCACTTTCTTTTTCATAGAATTTATCATGTTTTAAACAGCTAGCATCTAGCAGATTTGTTGGTAGACTTCCTTGCAACAGACGTTGTTTAAGTTTTGTTCCAGGTCCACAATAATTATAACCTGGTATATGCAGTTCAAATAGTAAATTATTTATAGCTGAATTTAATAAACCTTGACCTGAATATAATTTCATGATGTTATTTCATTAACTATCAACTTAAAACTAACATATATTATTTATTTATGAATATTTATCTCATTTTATAGTAATGTCTCAAAGAATGAGGGTGATAAAACAAAAAACTTCTTTAGCTATTGAAAATGATAATTTTAATAGTATTTCTGATAATAATAAAAAGCATGGTCCATTGTTTCCGTCAACTGTGAGGTGTATTCTGGTGGGACCAAGCAATTGCGGTAAAACCAATGTTATGGTTAATCTAATTGAACACTTGAATGGACTGAGATTTGAGAATGTTTATGTTTATTCAAAGTCCTTATATCAACCTAAATATATTTATTTGGAGAAGTTACTAAAACCAATACAAGGTATCGGTTATTACCCATTCAATGCTAGCGAAAATATTCTACATCCCTCAGAAGCAAAAAAAAATTCAATCTTTATATTTGATGATGTGGCTTGTAACAATCAAGATGTTATACGTCAATATTTCTCTATGGGAAGACACAGTCTAGTGGACTCGTTTTATCTGTCTCAGACGTATGCGAAGGTTCCAAAACATCTCATTCGAGATAATGCAAATTTTTTAGTTCTTTTCAAACAAGATGATTTAAATTTGAAACATGTTTATAATGATCATATTGGTAGTGACATGTCGTTTGAACAGTTGAAAAGCTTATGTGCCATGTGTTGGTATAGACCATATGGATTTTTATGTATCTCTAAAGACAGCAACATCAATGAGGGACGTTACAGAAGAGGTTTTGATCACTATATATGTTTTGAATAAGACAATGAATTTCAGTATAATAATTAACATCATAAGTGTAAGAGATATCAGAAACTGATAGAATTAAATCAATAGTGGATAATAGCAGATAAAAGCGGATCAAAAGCGGATTGAAAACAGATAGAAAGCGGATTGAAAACAGATAGAAAGCGGATCAAATGAATCTATCAGAGAAGGAGTTAAAAAAACGTCTTGTACAGAAACGTAGAATTGTAAAAGAAAAATTACAGCTTCTCAAACATGGAGAAATTGTTAAGGAAAAGTTATTTTCCCCCATAACAAAACATCTAAAGGACATTGAAAGTAAACTAAGTCACAAGGAACATAAAATGGATGGAGCTAGTAAGATGGAAGAAGAGAAAACTTTTTTTAAAACTGAGGATCCTAGTCATATTGATGAGGAAAAAGATTATATCTTTAACGATGATCTGTATCCATCAACATTTTCACATCAAGCTGAATCATTATATCAGGAAACACCAAAGATTCCTCGCAAACTGTCAACGAGTTTATCCACACCTACAGGTCAGTTACGATTATTGCAAGATGAAAATGAAGATCCGAGTGAAAATAAAATGACAATTCTTCAAGAAATCACATCTGATGATGAGATAGGATCATTACATTCTCCTGCAACACCTGGACGGTTCACTGATATTGCTGAAAAATCCTATGTTGACTATTTAGACCAGTATGATCCTCTACCAAGAAAATATATAAATGATATGTATTATGATGATGACAATAAGGAATTTGATCATAAGTATGGTGTCAGATTAGATACTAATACTGAGAAACTAATGATTGGTGACTCAAGATTAGATATTGATGGATCTGATATTATTGTTAAGAAGAAACGATATCGAGGTAGTATAGGGTTATATGAACTATTGTTTAAAAAACAACCGAAACACTACTCTAAAGAAGATGAAGATAATTATAAACAAATTGTTGCAAAAACTAATGCTCATAGACGTTACTATAAACCAAATAAGCAAATAGATGGTAGTAAAATGAAAAAATATAAAAAAATTATTGCTCCTATGGTGGCAGGGAAAGGAATTTCTATGTTGGTGAATAATAATAAAATCGATTACATTCACTGGGATGATCCAAACGAACTCGTTGATAGATTGCGATTACTTCTCGCTTCTCAAACTGCGGGGCATACAGGTCATACAAACGAAATAACATCAATAATAGAGGAACTGAGAGAAGCTCAAATTATTGTTTAAGAAAAAATGAGTGATGTTAAACGGCAAATTGTAGAAGAAATACATAAACCAGCAAGAATTAATTTTAAAAGACGTAGGGTGATCATTAAATCTCTAAATGATCTCTTTCAAGCTGATTTAGTAGAAATGATTCCATATGCAAAAGAAAACAAAGGTTATAAATATATCCTAGTAGTAATAAATTGTTTCTCAAAATTTGTTTGGGCTTTCCCACTAAAATCTAAGACAGGTTTAGAAGTTAGCAAAGTCATGGAACAAGTCTTCAAACAACAAATACCTAAAAATTTACAAACTGATGCTGGTGCCGAATTTTTTAATATTTATTTCAAGAAGCTCATGTTGAAATATAAAATAAATCATTACAATGTATATAGTGAAAAGAAAGCTGCAATAGTTGAAAGAGTAAACAGAACTCTAAAAAATATGATGTGGAAAGAATTTAGTTTCCAAGGACATTATAAGTGGTTACATGTTTTACCAAAAATTGTTACCAAGTATAATAACAAAAAACACCGAACTATTGCAATGGCTCCAATACAGGTTACAAAGAAAGTTGAAAAAGATCTATTAAACACTGTATATAATAACATAAAAAATTTCCCATCTAAAGAGAAAATTTAAAGTAGGTGATTACGTACGTATATCGAAAAAGAGAGGAGTTTTTGATAAAAAAATATCTTCCTAACTATTCAACAGAAATATTTTCAATAAAAAAAGTTCAGCTTACGAACCCTACAACCTATTTATTACAAGATGAAAATAATCATAACATTCTTGGTGGTTTTTATGAACAACAACTACAGAAGGTTAAATATCCAAATACATTTTTGGTGGAAAAAATATTAAAAAGAAGGGGGGATAAAGTGTTTGTCAAATGGTTAGGTTTTGAAAACAAACATAACAGTTGGATAAATAAAACTGATATCCTTTAATAGTGTCAGTTATTAAACACACGTTAAAGTGAAAAGACATACTACAAAATGTTTATAGTTGATGTGCAAGGTTTTCAGTATGGTGAAAATAATTTCATCTGTAAAGAAATGGCGATTGTTAATACAGATAATTTATGGCACACTCAACGTTTCATAAAAATATCGAATCCACAGAAACATTTCAGTGAAACAGTACAGCAGCATTTTAAGTGGCTAACAAGAAATTTACATGGATTAGAATGGGAGAATTATGATGATTTGGAGTATGAGCAGATATCCGAATTTTTGAAGAATTCTATACCATTAGATGTGGTGGTGATTGTGAAAGGATCTCTAAAAAAACTGTGGCTGCAGAAATTAATTTCAAACAAAATTGTAGATTTATCAGAGGAAGACTGCCCAACAATTGAGAGCTTAAAATTTTTCATGAAATCTAATCATTGTAAGAAACATTTATTTAATAATGAACTTAGTTGTGCATTAGAAAATGCACATTATTTAGCTTATTGGTGTGTCTATTGTAATAGAAATAAAACATATGGATAATTTTAATGTATATATTAATATATGAATATATGAATATTTTATTTAAAAATGTTTTAAACTTCACCTTCCAGACGATCCGAAACCTCCTTCCCCCCGTTGAGTATTAGATGATAAATGCTGAAATAAAAATGTATATTGAAATAAAAATGTATATACATATCTGTGTATACATACCTCAACTTCCTCCAACTCAGGATAGTAAATTTTCTCACAAATTAGCTGTGCTATCCGATCGCCTGGTTTTACTATGAAGTTCTGGCACCCATGATTGAACAAAAGGACTTTCACCTCCCCTCGATAATCTTCATCCACAACCCCAGCTGTTGAAAAAGCGAATAAGTATTGTTTAATTAATTTATTTTAGTAAAACTTACCCCCGACATCAATAAAATTATGGAGGGCTAATCCCGATCTTGGGGCTATTCTTCCATAGCACCCCTCAGGTAGCTCTATTTTTATACCAGTTTTGATAAGGGCTCTACTTTGGGGTGGTATATTGCATTCTTCCAAGCTTTTTAAATCGAAGCCAGCCGATTTATTGGACGCTCTTGTTGGGGTGAAAGCTTTTGGGTCCAGTTTAACGTATTTCAACGTTTTGGTGTTATGCCCTTCATTATAGTGAATATTAAGAAAAACTTGAGATGATTATTATTTTAAAACCCCCTTATTTAAACATTTTTAAAACCCCAAGATAATGTATCTGTAGAGATATAATTTACAATTCTTTTATCGTCGAACGGAGTTAAAGCAACTTTTCTTTGATTAATAGAATACACCTCATGTTTTTTACTTCTAATAAGTTTCTCATTTACATTGAAATTAGTTTTATTAAACAAGCATTGAAAGTAATCTTCAAATGTTATTCTTTTCAAAGATGCCTCTGTTATTCCTTTATCTTTTTTAATAATACCTAAATTATTTAAGTTAGCCTCTACATCACCCTCATAAAGATTTTTCAATTTCATTTTTTCAGCTTCCCTTTCTTCCCTTGTATAAAAAAGTTTTATGGTATACATTTTTGATTTTAACCCAATAAATTCAATCATAATTCTACCATTATTTTCATCTTTCATAAGCCCTAAAACTTTTTTATTTAATTGAGGTATGTTATATTCATTATTTATAGAATAATCTGAAGTATCAAATTTATGGTTATCTTCCTTAATATGCTCATAAATATCATCTACAAAAATGTGATAAATTAATGAATCTGTATCTGTATATAATAATTTTGCTCTATCTCCAAATTTAACTTTTATATAATTATAATGAAAATCATATAAAATTGTTTTTGAAATTTCTAAAATACTGAATCCAACATAAATGGGTTTATTAAACTTAACATTCATTCTTTTCATCTCAATTATTACCATATCATCATCAAAAATGGTTAAACTATGAAAATTTGGTTTTGATATATAATTTTTTACACCATATCTACCATCCCATTTTGTAACTAATTTAACATCCTTGTATTTCCGGACGTTTTCCATAGTCTTACCAAAAACTGCGTTATTCATTAGTTTATAAAATTTTTTTTCAAAATCATTTTTACTTTGTTTCCTTAAATTTGTATTTAACTCAATATATGATTTCAACCAAGCAGATTGCTTAAATTTTAAAATTTTATGAACCTTTGTAAGTTTTAAACCTAAACTTAACGCTTGTTTTAAATTTCTATAATGAATAACGTAATTTTTTTTATCAAAAAGTGTCGTTAATAATTTGGGGTGTTTTGATGATGACATTGGTGGTTTCATACTTTCGGGGCATAGAGGAAAATCTTTATGAAGATGGTGTAGCTCTGAAGGGTATTCTAAATCAACCTCAAGAATATATCCTATATCAGAATTATCTGGGTTATTAAGTATATCTTCCTTATAAAAGTCAACATTTTCAATCCATTTAAAATCTCCAACAGGTAGACATTCACACATTGCAGTCCCATATAAATTATTAACATCAAAATACATTAAAAATGAGGTAGGTTGATTTGAATCATATTCATTCCCCATATATTTATTATTTGCTCTTCCATACCTATTACTACATTGTGAAACTCCACCTCGAATTCCCCTCTCTATAAACATAATTTTATCGATATCTGTAAGTAATTCTAATGTAACATTGGAAATCTTTAAACAACTAGCATAAGCTAAACCTGGAGCTGTATAATATTTCAAACATTCTAAATTATAAGTTTTTAAACAAACTTTTCTAAAATTTTCAAAAACATCAGCAAGCAATAAAACATCAGTTTTCAAATATAACTCCATGTATTCACGTAAATTTTGTATTTTAAAAGTACTCCAAACTTTACGTGCATGCTCATAATCACTTTTTCCAACATTACAATTTTTAAGAGAACTAAAAAAATCTTTAATTGATGGTAATTTAGAATCTATTAATTTATCCCAGTTGTCTAAATAATCATAAGGAAAGATACCTTTCTTGGACAAAAATTTAAATTCCTCATCAGTTTTACAAAAACTTCTAATAATTACTTTTTCAGAATCTTCTAAATAGGATCCTAATTTATCTAAACTACTAGCCATAAAACGGAAGGAATCTAAAAATCTAAACTTTAAATTTGTGTTGGAAATATATTTAGTAAATGATATGTATTTCTCCTTATTAACTGGTAGTAAATCTATGGCACCAGGTATACCTTTTGCTAATGCTCTAATAATAAAATGACTATCATAACCAGATAAATTATGAAAAACTACAGGTATCATAAAATCATCTTTATAATTTAAATTACAGGAAGAATGAGCAGCCCCTCTATAGTTTCCTGAAAAATGACAGTGATCTTTAACCTTTATATCAGTTTCAGTAAAATTTTTTCCATAAATATGACAAATTTGAGCTAATGAGAAATCATTTAATTGTGAACTCGTTAATGGAATCATTGGAACTATATTTTGGAATATAGGATTTAAATTCATTGCAATTTGTTGTAGACGTTTAACAAACCAATTAATACAGTCTTTTCCTGTATATAATTCAAATTTGGAGAGAGAATTATCAAAACTACAAACTAAGTAATAGGCAATACTACATGGAACATGTTTTTGATATTTGATAGTACTACTACTACAATTGGGCTCATTAACCTTCTCTAGTATACATTCTAAATCTGCATATATTACAAAGGGAACTTTCTCTTTATTTTTAAAATCGGAAAATGAAACAAATTTTTCCTGTTCAGTTGGAATTACAATTTTATTCTTATTCATATGTCTACAAGTTATCATATGTTTATATAAGCTTTCCTGAGAATAAAAATGATTCAAACATCTATGGCAATAATATTTTTTATGAGCTAAATCATTGCTTTGTCTATTAAGCAATTTAGATAAATCTTTTATTAATGCAAAATGATAATAATTTTGATGAGAATTTATCCTTTCACTCAAATTCATTTCTATATCATCATCATCGTCACCCCCATCATTATAATTTAATGGAAGCATTAATAAATTTATGGTTCTCAAAGATTCAATTTTACTTAAACAAACAGGGGTAACATCTTTTTTTTCTAGAGTAAATACATTTATAGATAAATTATTCATTTTCTCAAATTTAGAAATATCTTTTAGTGAAATTGGAAACTTGATACCATCATATTTAAGAATGCTACTAAAATGGGGGTAAGATGATGTTCTACAGGGATGTTTTGAATTTAGATGAGGATGAAGAGCTGCTGTAATAGACCATAGAAAACAGTATTCATCATTATTTTGAATATTAAGAATCGCCCTAGTATTTTGTAAAAATTTAGGTATTTCAATATAAGTTGAGACACCTACATTTATTGGAGTATAATTATTAAAATTTACTTTTAAGTGGAGAATTTCATAAAGACTCCAACCTGAGTCTCTTTCTTGAAATTCTTCTAATTTTGTTAAAATTGAACTTTTAATGTAATCATCATAAAATAATTTCAAATTTGTATTAAAATCAATTACTCTATTTTTTGTTTGGAAATGCTTAATATCTGTTTCACCAGATTGAGGTTTAACAAAATTAGCTAATAGTGTAACATTTACTTTCAACAGTGAATTTTGAAGCTCAGTTTTTACTTTACTTATAAAAGACCTGCGAGCTTTATTGAAAAATTCTAGGGGATCTCTTATACCTAAATTAATGATTGCCCCAGTTCTCACGCGATTATTAAAACACGATTCTAAATCTTGCCAAATTAAATTTTGTTTCTTACTGTTTTTAAAATTCTTTCTTTTTTGATATGAAAATTTTTGTTTGAAATATTTTAATAGTGATAAGTTTGATTCTAATTTTAAAAAGTGTTTTCTATCTAATACAGATATATTACGTTTAAAATATTTTTTTAAAATCAAAATAGTAGAATTTAAATATTTTACCCATTTACAATAATCATCTTTGGTTTTAATTAACTTACCCACTTGTTGAATTTTAGACACAACACCTTCAACTAATGTATTTATTTCACTAGAGGTACTCATATTTTATTTTAATAGCGGAATACAACTGATTGCTATGAAGTATAAACGTTAAATGTATTAAAATTAATTAAAACATTTATCGTTCCATATCATATGACGTAAATCATAAATTTCCAATCTTCAATTAAAAACATTCTTGTTATTCATGCTAAATTACATGTGTACATTCTTTTATCATATGACATAAATCGTAAATTTTCAATAGTCTAATTAGTAAATTAAAACATCCTTGTTATTCATGTTAGATTGCAACACTTATCATTTATCAATGTAATGAAATATTTCCATTACTTTAATTAACTCAAATTTATTATTCATATTAAATTAGTTTCAGTAAACAACTCAATTAATCTTATTAGATAAATATTACTTATGTAAATTTTTATTGAACTTTGATTTGAAAACTACGTGAATAATTATTTATAACATCATTATTATTTTAATTCTAATAGCTATAAAAGCAATATTTAGGTAATATTCGTTCATATCATTCAGTCAGTCGTTTTGAAGATCCACATAAGAAAACATGAATGTACCAACAACATTTATTATTGAGTCCAACAATAAGGACATTTTATCAACAAATTTGTTGGTGGTGTTTTTAAAAAATTTATTCATGTAAGTATTAATATTACTATATTTTAATTTTTATAGTTTTTAAGTAATAAAAATTTTAACATTTAAACTTATATATTTTAGATTTGGACGAACAGGTATAAATATAAATGGGGATAAAATATATTTATCACTAAGTTACTGTCCTAAAAAAGAGACAGTTGATAAGAAACTGAAACAACTCCCTGTAAGCTATATGCGAGTTTTCGCTGATAGTGAAGACGAGTTGAAATTATTGTGTAGTGGTATAGAAAAATTAAATATAAATTTTTCTTTAGAGGATGAGGAAGATCAAACTCTACCACTACCAATAAGTCAGCCTCAATCTCTATCAGCTGAACTTCCAATTCCAAGACCGATAATTCAACCTACAAGAAAAAGAAAAGTTGAAATCTTACATAATCAGATTATAGTAAGTGCGCCCACAGATGAACCAAGTAAGAAAAGGAAACAACGGAGGGAAGCTTCACAGAACACACCACCATGTTCAACCTACACAACACCACCACCATCAGTTTCACTTCCACCAGTTAACCTAACAAACGACTGGGGGGAGTTTGATGAAAGTCAAAAATGGTGAAATTGTAAATATAAATGTATATAATAGTATAGATAATAAACTAAATTAAATAGTACATACATTTTTATTTTCCTTATGTAAAACCTAATACATAAAATCACTCACATCACGAGTGAACTGAGTGTTTAAATATCATGCACATCACGCGTGATCTGCGTGTTACTCGCATCAAGAGTTACATTTAGCTGACACTTGTCTCCAATTGTTAAAGTTTGTCACCAAATGTCTCAATAAAACAAATTTTGGCGACACTTGTCTTGACAAATCAAAAGTTTCACAAATGTCACCTAATAAAATTAAAAGTGTCACTTGAAAAAATAAAAAGTGTCATACTAATGACACCTACCTAATAAAAATCAAAAGTGGTACATATATTGCAACCTAATAAAAACCAAAGTGTCGCAAATATAATTGTCACCTACTGGTTATTGCTGATTCTTCAGCAGACTTGACACATCTAGTTATGTGATCTAATGGTAACCCCCTCATGCCATCTTCAACTAAAACATGAAAAGTGTCTTGGGACCACGTTAGCTATTCTACTTATATATATATATATATATATATATATATATATATATATATATATATATATATATATATATTTATTGATACATTTATTAAGAAATTATTTAATTATAGTTTTGACTTACCTATAGCATTAGTATTGTGGGGTCATAATTTTTTTCTGCTTTTATATTTTTTTACTGGACCCAAAACTAAAAAGTCGTTGTCTCTGAAAGGACACACAATGTTAGTTTTTATTTCTGTGTCAATTAAAAAACTGTAAAATGTCACAAATACTAACGCTGTAGGTAAGTCAAAATTATAATTCTATAATTCCTTAAATGTATCAATAGTTTTAACAGTTTTAGAATAGATTTGAAAAAGGCCAAAAACATATCCGAAACGCCATCATTAAAACATATGAAATAAACACAATCGTATCATTTGTAACGACATAAAATCAAGAAAATATACACTTAACTAATATATATATTTGTTTTTAAGTTTTTGCGGGCACTAAATGTTTTAGGAAACCACCTAAAATATATCAAATCAAATATATATATATATATATATATATATATATATATATATATGATTGAGAAATCTTGGGTTTTTGGGACCATTGAAATAATTCTAATTTAGTTTTTCGTGGTAATTATTATATGTTACGTACGATTCGACCAATTCTTGGTCTTTTTCAAAAATTTTCTTTTTTGTAAATTAATGACAACCTATGAAATACATAAATAAACAAAAAACTAGTCAAACAATAAAATACTGTTACTTACATAATTTTACACACACTTAACCACTGTAAATAAAATTAACATATTTGAAAAGTATTGCGCCACTACAACCAAATTTATCTGTCTGTCTCATGATAGTCAAAATGCAAGTTGTGTTCGCCTCTTCGGGCCGCAAAGAAATAAATCACTCGTTCGTTTGAAATTTTAAGTGTTTGGTCATATACGAGGGCGGTATAATTATTTATCAGTTTGTTTCTTTAAATAGATTGCTGTATATTGTGCTTAGATTTTTGGTATCACTTTTTGCATTTACAATACATGTTTGTTTCTGTTTATATATATATATATATATATATATATATATATATATATATATATATATATCATTTCCCTTTACAATTTTTACAAGGTATTTCGTATATGACATTACTCTTTTCTTAAAAATATTTTTTATTTTTTCTGTTAACTTAGGTATGTATGGTAATGTTAGAAATTTTTTATTTTGTATATTGCTTAGCCTTTATTATAACATTTATGTATTCTTTTCTTAAAAATTGATTCAACAAGGTCAGCTGGATACTTGTTTTCTTGAAGGGCCTTTTTTGCTTTCCACATTGACTCTTTTCTATATTCTGGGTCTGATAGAAGTATGGATCTGTCCGCTAAGTTTGTAATGACCGATTTTCTGTGTGATATTGAATGTTTTGGATCCACATTTGCAGTACCCACACAAGAGCCAGAAGAAAGTCGAATAAAACTGTAATTATGTATTTTTTTCGAATATAAAGCAAAAATAAACGAATTCCTTGCAGATAACACAACATATAAGTAGCTAAACAACGATCCCACAAATGTTTATCAAAAACTAAATAACAACTTAATTAATGATTGGGAAAAAAATCATATATTTCTCCTAATATAGCAAAAAGTTTAAAAACAAACAATGCCATAGCACCACGAATATATGGATTACCTAAATTACATAAAACTGGTATACCACTGAGACCTGTTGTATCATGTACTCAATCTCCATTTGAAAAATTGTCAAAATTTTTAAAATCTATACTCGCTAACATCACAAATAAGAATCAATATTACATTAAGGATTCATGGGACTTCAAAAATAAAATTAAAAACATAATGATTCCAGAAGATTATATAATAATACCTCTAGATTTAATCTCCCTATACACCAATATTCCAACAGGGCAGGCAAAAAAACTAATCGAAAAAAACTGGAACAAGTTAAGAAAATACACTGACATCCCACTAAATGACCTATTAAATGCAATCAAAACAACGTTAAACGTATTTCATTTACGAAAACAAAACATATAAACAAATAGTGGTTGCGCAATGGGTGCTTCAATATTAAGTGTAATTGCCCAGCTAGTCTTGGAAGACCTAGAGGAAACAGTAATAGGGAACTTGGATTTTGATCTACCCTTCTTTTTCAGATATGTGGATGACTGCATATTGGCAATTCCCAAAAATAAAACTCAAGTAATATTAAACCACTTCAACAATTATCACGAAAAACTGAAATTCACCATAGAAATAGAAAAGGATGGGGTCATCAATTTTCTTGATATGACCCTACATCATAAAAACCAATGCATTAGAACGTCATTGTATACAAATGTACGTGGTCTTGGAGATATTTACATTTTAAATCACAACATCCAATATCACACAAAAAATCGGTCATTACAAACTTAGCGGACAGATCCATACTTCTATCAGACCCAGAATATAGAAAAGAATCAATGTGGAAAGCAAAAAAGGCCCTTCAAGAAAACAAGTATACAGCTGACCTTGTTGAATCAATTTTTAAGAAAAGAATACATAAATGTTATAATAAAGGCTAAGCAATATACAAAATAAAAAATTTCTAACAATACCATACATTCCTAAGTTAACAGAAAAAATAAAAAAGGTTTTTAAGAAAAGAGTAATGTCATATACGAAATACCTTGTAAAAATTGTAAAGGGACATATATCGGTCAAACATCGCAGTTATTAAAAAATGGATTTAATGGTCATAAGTACGACAAAAAAAACCGCCTTAACTAATCACATGATGGAAACAAAACACACTTTTGACTTTGAAAAAACTAAAATTTTGCAAAGTGAATCAAATCAAATTAAACGGAAAATATATGAAATGATATATATATATATATATATATATATATATATATATATATATATGAACTAAGCTAGGTTCCGGGTGAGAACCGCGTCTGAATTTATTAAATACTCGACGTTTCGACTCCTGCTTCGGAGCCATTATCAAGAGACAAAAGTGAAAAAGAGTTTCAGAGTCTAGATCGAACTCGGGGCCTCAATCTGCCTACTCCCCAAGAGTCACTAGGTAACTGAACTGAATTTGAGTCTGCTCTGCTTCTTTTATTTATAGGTAGCGCTGGGTTAGAAGAAGATGTCACGTGATGAGGCTGTGTTGTGATTGGTTGGGTATTGGTGGGCGTGTCTGCTTTGTTTAATCTGGCAATTACGGAGGTCCAAGCTGTGGGAAGGCGAGTACTGTCATCGCGTCTATTTAGACAGAGAGGTCTTTTTTCTATTTCGATAGCTTCGCGAATAGTGGATGCCCTAAGAGAATTGAGAGATATGATAGTCCTACTGTTCTCGAAGTTGATAGAGTGCCCTGTTTGGATATGGTGATGCGCGAGAGCTGAAGTCGGATCTTTTTTACGAACTGACAGAGAGTGTTCATATACTCGATGGTTAACGCGCCTGTTGGTACGACCGATGTAGCTTTGTGGGCAATCGCGACATGAGATTTCGTAAACTCCTCGATCCTCGTTAGGTACTTTGTCTTTGGGGTTACTGGTTAAGTTGCCTATAGTTTGAGTGGTGTTGAAGATAGTCTTTATTTGATGTCTTTGTAAAATCCGTGCAATTTTGTCAGTGACTCCTCGAATGTATGGAAGTACGGCTTTTTGATGTTGTTGTTCTGTTTCTGACGGGGTTGGTGTGATTGGGGGTTGTTGAGATTGATGAATTATACGCGCAATGTGGTCCGGATGATAACCGTTTTGTCGAAGGATTTGTTGAAGATTATTAAGTTCGTTTTGTCTATTGTCAATATCTGTTAAACGAATAGATCTGAGAGTCAAAGATTTCATTACAGAACTCAATTGGGCAGGGTGGTGGTGTGATTGGGCATTTAAGTATCGATTGGTATGGGTTGGTTTTCTATAGACGGTATGTGAGAATCTGTCATTGTTGGTTTTTGTTATGAGGACATCAAGAAACGGGAGAGAAGAATCGGACTCGATTTCCATTGTAAATTGTATATTAGAATGTATACCATTGAGGTGTTGTAGGAAGAAGTCTAATGAATCTCTGCCATGAGGCCAAATGACAAAAGTATCATCTACATATCTAAGCCAACAGGAAGGTTTTAAATTAGACGAGTTTAGGGCCTGGGTTTCGATTTGTTCCATGAAAATGTTAGCAAGCACTGGAGAAAGAGGTGAGCCCATGGGGGCCCCACGGACTTGTTTGAACAGAGTGTTTTGAAATGAAAAATAAGTGTTAGAGGAACAATGTTGTACAAGTTTGATGATGTCAGAAGAGATATTGTATTTTGTTTTTAGAATATCTAACGTTTCTGAAATGGGGACATTGGTGAAAAGAGATACAACATCGAAGCTAACTAGGATGTCATTTTCTGAAATTCTGTAACCACTTAGGATATCTAGGAAGGAAGAAGAGTTCTTTACGTACGAGGATGCTTGCTCGGCTAGAGGTTGAAGGGTTTTGGCTAAGTACCGGGCTAATTCTTGGGTCGGGGATTGTACCGAACTGACAATGGGTCTAAGAGGAATGTCCGGCTTATGAATTTTGGGTAGTCCGTAAATTTTCGGAATTTTAGAAGACTTTTCACGAGGAATGATGATCTTTTTAATGTCAAGAGGAAGTTGTGTCCTGTTGATGATTTCCTTAGTCTTTTTCTCTAAGTAAGTAGTAGGATTATTGTTCATTATTTCGTAGTCTGCAGTGTGGAGTAGGGAATTCATCTTGTGAACATAGTCCTTAGTATTGAGAAGAACAGTCGCGTTACCTTTGTCGGCAGGAAGAATAGTTATGTCATCGTTGTTACGTAGTTGTTTTAGTGCATGTCTTTCGTTAGAAGTTAGGTTTGATTTTGGTGGCTTTGATGTGCGGAGTACTCTAGCAATGTCTTGACGAGTATCTTCAGCCTCAATATCTGTTAGTTCAACCAAAGCTACCTCAACTTGAGAAATGATTCTTTCAGTTGGGATAGTTTTCGGCGTCACTGCGAAATTGAAACCTTTGGATAGGACGTGTAAACTGGTAGAGTCTAAGGGGAAGTCAGAAAAGTTATGGACGGTCGTCTGAGGGGGTGAGGTGACAGTGGGTTGTTGTTTTGTAATAAGTCGTGTTAGCTTAAGTTTTTGAGTGACTGTTTTCTTTTGGGCCAGGTGTTCGGCTTTATCGCTCGAAATGCGATTAAAATTGTCCCACAGAATTGGATGAAGATTGAAAGTATGTAATGATGAATAACAGTGATACAAATTTCGGTTGGTTTGGTCAAGTTGATATCTGATTGAATGGATGGAATTTCGTAAGAGGGCCAAACTTGCTTTGTTAAGAATACTGGAAACTGAACGTGAAGAGGTGTGATGTTTTAGTTTGAAAGTATTTGGAATGACGTTATAAGTTCTACAAGATTTGAGGAAAACAAGATCACAAAGAAGCAGAGATTTTCGAATAAGAAGTTTGCTGTATGTTTTGGTGAGTTGGAAGAAATCCTCCCCGTAGAGGCGAATGAAATGTTCTGAGAGGCTTCCGCGGTCATTATTATGAACTAAGCTAGGTTCCGGGTGAGAACCGCGTCTGAATTTATTGAATACTCGACGTTTCGACTCCTGCTTCGGAGCCATTATCAAGAGACAAAAGTGAAAAAGAGTTTCAGAGTCTAGATCGAACTCGGGGCCTCAATCTGCCTACACACTTTTGACTTTGAAATTTTGCATTTTGACTATCATGAGACAGACAGATAAATTTGGTTGTAGTGGTGCAATACTATTCAAATATGTTAATTTTATTTACAGTGGTTAAGTGTGTGTAAAATTATGTAAGTTACAGTATTTTATTATTTGACTAGTTTTTTGTTTACTTATATATTTCATAGGTTGTCATTAATTTACGGAAAGAAAATTTTTGAAAAAGACCAAGAATTTGTGGAAACGTACGTAATATATAATAATTACCACGAAAAACTAAATTAGAATTATTTCAATGGTCTCAAAAACCCAAGATTTCTCAATCAAAAATATATAAATCGAGGACCGAGAACCAATTTGTTATGATTATTTTATGTTTTTCTTTTACTAATTTATATTGGTTAATTATTGTTTGTTATTTGTTTATTTATATGTACAATGGTATAATATGTTCTCTTACTTGTGTGTACACTTGGGCACCAATTTACAATGGTTAATTGTAAATGTAAATTATTTAATTTGTTTTTATTACTCTATTTTATTATTTTAAAAAATATTAACAGCTTAATTGTGTTTGTGGATTCAAAGGGCTTATTTTTAATTTTAACTATTCATCCGCCTAATGGATTGGAAATAGACAGGCTTTTTGCAAGTTTTTCTTTTCATTCTTAACTAATTTAAACTCAACATTTTATTCTTACTTTATAAGCAACAAATTTAAAATATGAAATCAATTAACTTTTATATACAGACATAGTACTTACAGTTTATCTTCTCAACCGGCTTCTGCAGCTCCTTCTCTGAAGACACTGGCATTATCTTACCTGTTATTATCTTTACTCTTAGAAATGGACTTTAAAATTCCTTTTTAATTCATTTTTTTAAATTTTATTCTAATTGTTAATTTTACTTTTCATCTACTATTTAACTTTAATTGTTTTTTTTTTCATTTTAACTATTTTATTTTACTCTCCTATTACTTTCCTTTAAATACCCTACTCTATTCATTTAACTTTTACTTAAAAAAAAAACACTTGTCACAAAACAATTACATTATTTACAACTATTTTAAATATTATATAAATCTTTCAATGTTTTCAATTTTACTATTTACATATTTTCTCGAGAATTCTCTTTTGAATTATCTAATTATCATCCTTAACTAACTATACATAAATAAACATTCAATAAATCTTTTATCATTACTATATATAATTTAAAATCACAAATTCTTTACCTTATTTAATTTTGGTCTTTAGTCTTTATTTTTCTGGCAGATTTTCCATTTTTCCACATGTTTTCTTCTTTTCTCCATTTGTTAAAATTATCCATTTATTTATTTAATTTCTAAAATTCCTTATTAATTTCAACAGTTTATATTTTCTTGACCATTAATCAACTATACAGTTTTCTTCTTGTTTCTCACTTCATTCACCAATTTATTTTCATTAAATTGTTTTATGTGTTGCATATCACTTCACTTCATTTTAATTTACAAAATCGCAATATTGAACTCTATTGCTTTTCATTACCTCACAATTTGGTTATGATTCAGGTCAAAACATCACATTATTCTATTTACATGGTTTACTGGATTTTTTTAAGAAAATGTTTGATTGAGAGGAACATTCATCACGACGGTCAAAAGCAAAATCTCTGGAATTTAGGGTGTTACCTATATTTATTTCCTCGGAACAATTGCTATCGACGACCCCAAGCTTTGAGGTAAACCGCCAACCTGATGTATGAAATTTATAACCAATAATTTTAATAAATTTAGAATTTTAACTATATGTCTTGTCTCATTTTAAAGCTTATTTAATTTTGAACAAATTGTTTTTTATTGACTATAGCTCTATTTTGCTTGGTAATGAAGATTTTGGCCTTCGTATGTTCAGGCAATCATACATTTTCTTTCCCAATTTTCTTCCTAATTTTACCTTAAAACTAATATCTATTTAACAACTTCTAGTCTATATAGTTTCTTATTTACTAATTATATGAAGGTTTCACTGATACAGTGCTCATTAGTTCTTTGAGAATGTTTGTCTTATGACATGGTTTGTTCACTCTAGTTGCTTTAGTTCAACCTTTGCACTACTTATTTTAGTATTTTTATATTGTTCTCACTCTTAACTTTATTAATTACCTATTTTATTATCTATAAAAACATTTTTTTGATTAATTAAGTGAATTTTCTTCTTAAGCTGTCTCCTGCTTTATATGTTCACATTATTTACTTATATGACTGTCTTTCCACCTTATGTGTTATACTTTTATGCTTTATTAACTTTATTTTACCTTTTTAGCTAATTTATACCAATAGCAAACTATTCTGGTCAAATTTGTGATGCATGATATGATACTGCTTTGCTTGCATTTATCTAAGCAAATATTTATGCAAATGAAACTAATCAACAAATACTCTGGACTAAATCATGGTAACTCTTTATCCTATTTTCTACTATGTACTAATTTTGCATGTCTTTTATCAATTCTTCCTGGTATGAGATAGTTTTGTCATTGATGCTTTAAGTAAGGTACGATAATACATTTTTTCAAAGAAAGTGGCTTATTTTGTGAATTCCTACCCAATAAGTACTGATTTCTGTTCAAGTTAACTGATTTGATCCATTGTTATTTCTGATTAGCTCTGCCTGTGTTTACATGTGTCTTATTGAAATGTCTCTAAAATTGTTTATTTTACCTCTTTCTTTGAAGCTGAGGGCTTATTTAATTACAATATATATATATATATATATATATATATATATATATATATATATATATATATATATATATATGCATATATACAGGGTGTTCCTAAATTGGAGGTACAAACGAAAAGGGGAGATTCCTTAGGAAGAAAAAGTCCCATAAACATGGGTCCGCAAACGTTTCGTTTTCAAGATACAGAGTGTTAAAGTTTGAATTTTTTTCAAGTTTTTTTCTCATAGTATCTGTACTTCACAAGATATTCAAATGAAATTTGGCATAGATATTACAATTAAGAGTTTACACCTTGTGACATGCCAATTTCGATTGCAAATCTACAGGGTGATATTTTTTCGGGAACACTTTCCACTGTTGTTCTTCAGAACTTTTTTTGGTGAGCCACATTGTAAAGAAAAGCTTTGTTGTTATACCAAACTTTATGTTCTCTTGTAGTTTTGTCGTATCTACTACCGGTTTCGAGAAAAAATTTTTGAATGATTCTCTTGAAATCCTCAGAAAATTCCGAATTGTCATAGAAATCTAGTTACCTACCTAGTAGGCTGTGGGGAATGAATAAATTTATTGTTAGTTTTGACACATCAAATTAAACTCCTGTGTTTTGAAAATTAAAGATGGTTGCATTTTAATATCAAAACATGCCGAAATTTACGAATTCCGAAATGGCTGACATGCATTTCATGTATGGTCTTGCAAATGGTAATTCAAGAGAAGCTAAGCGTGTTTACATGGAACGCTATCCCCATAGAGTGATGCCTGGTCATCGGATGTTCTCTAATATTCATAGGCGTCTTTCAGAAACTGGATCTTTTTCTGCGAAAAATATTAATGCAGGTAGACCACGAAGTGTGACAACACCACGACTCGAAGAGGCAGTGCTCAACGAAATAGAAGAACATCCAGGAACCAGTACAAGAAAAATTAGTGTTACCTTAAATACAAGTCATCAAGTTGTTTGGCGGATCTTGCGGGATTCTTTGCTCTATCCTTATCACATTCAGAGGGTGCAGGCGCTCTTGCCTCGAGATTGTCATCCAAGAATTATTTTTTGTCAGTGGTACCTCAACAGACTATTGAACAATCCTCATTTTGATTGTCAAATCCTATTCACTGATGAAGCCTGTTTCTCAAGGACTTCAATCATAAATTTTCATAATGAACACATATGGGCTGAGGAGAATCCACATGAAATTGCAGAAGCTTGTTTTCAAGAGGAATTTTCATTAAATGTGTGGGGTGGTAATATTGGCGATTATTTGATTGGTCCTTTCTTCTTGCCAGGGCGACTTACTGGTCAATCATACAGACATTTTTTAGAGAACGATTTGCCCTTGTTATTGGATGATATACCTCTTATGATGCGACGTGAAATGTGGTTCATGCACGACGGTGCTCCTGCTCATTTTTCACTTTTGGCTAGGGAGTATTTGAACGAAAATTATGTAAACAGGTGGATTGGACGAGGTGGACATCAGCCTTGGCCCGCCAGATCCCCAGATTTAAATAGTTTAGATTTCTTTCTATGGGGCCATCTGAAATCTCTAGTGTACATAACGCCAGTGAATACCGTAGACGAACTGAGAAATCGTATAATAGGCGCATTTGATACAATTAGGAATACTCCAGAAGTGTTTGAAAGAGTTCGATCGTCTATGTGAAGAAGAACAGAAGCTTGTATAAGGGTTGGGGGAGGACATTTTAAACAATTGCTGTAGTTTAGTTCCTTTGTTATTTAGTTTTTTTATTATGATTAATTTTTGAGTTGTACGTTTCTTGCAGTAATACATTTTTTTTGATGATTATACCAGTTTATCGAATCTTTAAGAATCATTGCTAGTTTAACAATTCAAATTTTTTTTCTCGAAATCGGTAGTAGATACGACAAAACTACAAGAGAACATAAAGTTTGGTATAACAACAAAGCTTTTCTTTACAATTTTTGAAAGTACCAGTGGCTCACCAAAAAAAAGTTCTGAAGGACAACAGTGGACAGCGTTCCCGAAAAAATATCACCCTGTAGATTTGCAATCGAAATTGGCATGTCACAAGGTGTAAACTCTTAATTGTAATATCTGTGCCAAATTTCATTTGAATATCTTGTGAAGTGCAGATACTAAGAGAAAAAAACTTGAAAAAAATTCAAACTTTAACACTCTGTATCTTGAAAACGAAACGTTTGCGGACCCATGTTTATGAGACTTTTTCTTCCTAAAACTATTCAAGGAATATCCCCTTTTCGTTTGTACCTCCAATTTAGCAACGATATGATATATTTGTTTTTAAGTATTTTGTTTTTAAGTTTTCGCGGGCACTAAATCTGTTAGGTGGTTTCCGGGAATTCATCCGCGTAGTTGATAACTGATCCCTGCCGGGATCGAGGGTAAAATGACGACGTTTCGGCAGAGTCACATATGCCCTTTTCAGGTCGGTTCGCATAATTCTCGTAGCCTTCTGCTTTCGGTTCTAGTTACCCGAATACTAAGATTTTCAGGAGCGCGCTCGCTGTTATATAGTCGCGGCTCGGCGCCTGTCGGTTGGCACCGTGAACGGCTGCGTGTGATTGGCCCTTGGCGCTCAGTGGCCACGCCTCCCGCTTGCTGATGGGTTATGTCCGGTTGAGTTGTTATAGGACGGGAACGGGCAGGTACGGTGTTTAATAGAATTTTCCAACAATTCAATAAGTTCTGGATTTCATTGCGTGCGTTTAGACTGTGAGGCCTCTTCGCTTTTTCAATTTTTTACGAGTCTTGATTTCGGGTGTTCTATATTTGCCAGTACTCTGGTGTTCTCAAAGTCTATTCGGTGTGACGTCGTGGTGGCGTGTTCCGCAATGGTTATTGTTTTTTCCTGCTTTCTTATAGCGTTCTGGTGTTCATCACGTCTAACTTGAATTCTTCTGTTAGTTTGCCCCACATAGGTTTTATGACAGTCTGTACATGGAATCTCGTACACTCCCTCTTGGTCTAAAGGGATCCTCGTCTTCGGATTCCTCAACACCGTGCTTAATTTTCTGTCTGTATTGAAAATAGTATCGATATTGTGTCACCGTAGAATTCTTGCAATAGTCTGTGGTACCCTTGACATACGGTAAATAAGCCTTGGTTATTGGTGTCTCATGCTCCTTGACTGTTTGTCTCGGTTTTGACTTTTTGTCCATTTCCTGTTTGATGTTATCCTGGTCAGCTAGTCTTTGTGATCTGGTTACTAAAGTCTTGACGACGGCTTGTAGTTGGGCTGGGTGATGAGAATTAGCATGAAGGTATCTGTTGGTGTGAGTTGCTTTCCTATATAACGTATGGCCAAGGGTTCCATCTTCCTTTCTATTTATGAGAACATCAAGGAATGAAAGTTCATTGTTGGCTTCAACCTCCATGGTAAATTTTATTTTGTGATGTATGTCATGAAGGTGGTCTAAAAATGTGTTGAGGTTTTCCCCCCATGAGGCCAAATCAAAAATGTATCATCCACATATCGCAACCATAAACTGGGTTTAAGAGTTGCTGTTCTTAGTGCCAACTCCTCAAAGCTCTCCATAAAAAGGTTCGCTATAACTGGTGAGAGTGGCGATCCCATTGGAGCTCCTTCCACTTGTTTGTATCGTTGGTTCTCGTAAACAAAATAGGTGTTCATCAGACAGTGCTTGTTAAGTCTACAAGGTGTTGAGGGGGTTTGTATTTTTCTTTTTCTATTATGATATCCAAGGCTTCGTCGATAGGGATGTTGGTGAAAAGGGACACTATGTCAAAACTTACAAAGAATTTCGGACATCTTGATGACTATTCACGCGGAATAAGTTGCAGTTGGAGATTTTTGTCGATCCTACTTGCTTGGATTTTGGTCTTGGTTGTTTTCTCCAGATAAGTTGTTGGGTCAGTAGTAATTTGTTTATATGCTGGATCTTGTAGCAATGTTTGAATTCTGTTAGAATAACTGCTGTGTCTAAAATTACAGTCGCATTTTCTTTATCAGCAGGTAGAATGACAATCTCCTTGTTGGGGCGAAGTTGTTTCAAGGCCTCATTTTCTTCTATAGATAGGTTCCTTTTGGTTGGTTTAGACTTTCTTAGAACATCTGACACATCTTGTCTAATTATTTCAGCGGTGTTCGCATCTAATTTTGAAACTGCTGTTTCCACGCCACATATTATGCTCTCTGTTGGTATGTGAGAGGGAGTAATAGCGTAATTGAATCCCTTAGCCAACACGCCAATCGAGGTAGAGTTCAATTGGACCGAAGATAAGTTATAAACGGTTTTATTCGTTTCCAGTTGCCGTGAGGTTAGAGTGTGACCGTTATTTTTTAAGAAAGATTCGTCATTGGGCTTCTGTTGGAGTTTCAGTTTGTTAAATTTTGTATGTTGTTGCATTGTTGTCAACTCTGCATTCGTTTCGGCCCTAAATTCGCTAATTTCATCGAATTTATCCCATATTTTCGGGTGGAGTGTATTGCTTACCTGTAGGTGGATATCTAAGAGTTTAGTATTAAGAACATCCAAATCTCTTCTGACATCACGTATGGATTCCCTAGTAGGGCACAACTAGCTTTACATAAAATATTCTGTGTTTTTTCTGTTGTGCCGAAACGTCGTCATTTTACCATCGATCCCGGCAGGGATTAGTTATCAACTACGCGGATGAATTCCCGGAAACCACCTAATACACACACACACACACACACACACACAATATATATATATATATATATATATATATATATATATATACTTACTCTAGTTGCTCGAATACTGTATTCGAGTAACTAGAAGCGAAAGCAGAAGGCTACGAGAATTATGCGAACCGACCTGAAGAGGGCAGATGTGACTCTGCCGAAACGTCGTTATTTTACCATCGATCCCGGTAGGGATCAGTTATCAACTACGCGGATGAATTCCCGGAAACCATCTAATACATTTAGTGCCCGCGAAAACTTAAAAACAAATATATATATATATATATATATATATATATATATATGTAATTGAGTTCTGGAAAACGGCTATAACGATTTCCATGACATTTTCCCATTTGGAAGTTTCGATGGATACAAATCGATTGGTGAGGGTCTCATCTTTGGGAAAAATCATTTTATTGAGAAATAAAATTATTAAAAAATTATTGACATTTTATAACAATCAAGGCGGCGACTTTGTAATTTCAAGGCATTCAAAACAGGGTAATTTGGTAACCTGCATAAGAGTGACTCCTGTTGTAAAAATTCTTTTAATACAGGGTGATTTGGTGACCTATTTGAGAGTGAAACTTTTTTTAAACATTCTTTCAATAAGAATTGTGTTTGTATGTTCCGAACATGTCACTATTTTATGCCGCGGTCATATTTTCCTAGCATTATATTTTTATACCTAGACATTCCAAGTTTTTTAGATTAGTCAGATCTCACGATTTCGCATGTTAATTTGGGGCATATAATATGAATTGGTGGTGCAAAATTATAATTATACAGGGTCGTTCAAAATATGTTAGATGGTCCATAAGAGTTGCTATACAGGATGGTTAAAATATAGCGTCAAATGGAATTGTAGGATGGTTAGAAAAAGCGAGAAAAAATAATTTTACAGGGTACCCCCTAAGCAGTTGTAAATTAATGATAGCTGACATATAGGGCGGAGTAAAAGTATTGTTATGCAGGTTCGCTAAAAAAATAAAAATAAAACGTTATACTACCAATAGGTAAGCTTATTAGCATTTGCATTTGCAGTGTGGTTGTAATATAGGATGTACTGAAATTGTAATATTGTATTTGTATGTTCCGAACATGTAACTATTTTATGCCTCGGTCATATTTTCCTGGCGTTATATTTTTATAGCTAAACATTTCAAGTTTTCAAGGTGAGAAAATTGGCACGGTAGGCAATTTTTGGATGAGTAATATTGCATGATTTCGCATGTTAATTTGATGCATATAATATTATAATTATACAGGGTCGTTCAAAATTTGTTAGATGATCCATAAGACTTGCTCTGCAGGATTGGTAAAATATAGCGTCAAATGAAATTATAGTATGGCCAGAAAAAAGCTAGAAAAAAATATTTTATAGAGTACCCCATAAGCAGTTGGAAATTAATGATAGCTGACATACAAGGCGGAGTAAAAGTATTGTTGTTTAGGTCGCTAAAAAAATGTTAATAGAATGTTATACCTACAGGGTAGCTTATTAGCATTTGCATTTACAGGGTGGTTGCCAATATACGATGTACTGGAATTATAATTATACATGGTGGTTCAAAAAAATTACATTATGTGGCCACAAACAAATGCATATACAGGGTAGGTAGTTAAAACATATGGTGGTGTGAAATTATAGTTATACAGTGTGATTTAAAATATTGGTAGCCTATAAAAATTTGCAAATATAGGTTGAAGCGGAATTATAGTTCTACAAAGTGTTTACAAAAATGTTAGAATATATATGTATAATGCGTATATATAATGGTTGAAAAATAGGACAAAGTTGACTTATAGTTACAGAGGTTAGTTAAAAGATTTTGGAAACAAAAGTGTTTGTAGAATGTCCAAAAGCGGTCACATATTCAGGGTTTTTGGAATATGGAATCAAGTGGAATTATATAACGTGTTGAAAAAAATGTTTGATTGGGTTTTTCATAAGAAGTTGAACATATAGGGTGGTTTAAATATAGAGGGGAGTAGAATTGTAGTAACACCATGTAAAAAAACATTACGTTAGGGGGTTTAAATTAGTTTACATAGCAAAAATACGATTATTTAGATAAATGTACGTTTATAATAAAACCTTCAATTTACGGGTGAAGCTCGGTCACCCAGGTACTGGTTAATAGGAGCTGTAGATTTATAATTATACAGGGTGGTTCAAAATGTGATATAAACCTAATATTTTATGGCGTGACCCATAAGCAATTGCATCTACAGGGTGGTTAAAATTTAGAGTAGGGTTTGTTTATAGGCATACAGCGTGATTAGAAAAAACAATTTTATTGTGTAGCCCATAAGCAATTGCATATACAGGGTGGTTGAAATATATGATAGAGTGAAATTATTATTGTGTTTCAAATTAGACAATTAAAATTAAACTAATTCGTTTTGTCTTTTGAAAAATTAATTTACACACCAAATGTCTGTTTATTTGGACATAAAAACCCACATTTTTTATGAATCTTCAAATATTGTTAACAAGTGTAAGAACAAAGGTAAAGAAGGCGTTCTTCTAGGAATTCGAGGATAAGTATTTTGGCATGAAAAAATTTCATTTGTTTGGTCTACGCCAATAATATGTACAAATGTAAATTGTTTGCATTTCGTAATAGTTATTGTGTCAGAATAAAGGTTAATTAAGCATTAAAAAAAAGATTGAAACGTTGGATGCTTGTTTGTCTAAGTAAAAATGAATACCTACAGATATAAAATGCCAATGTTCAAAATTTTCCATTTTTTGGTATAAATTTAATCAAAATTGTGCCAACATAGAACAATCCTATTCGATTCGAAAAATATGATATTTATGTAATTCTGAAACTCGTCAATTTTGTGTGATTATGTTATCAACATATTCCAGGAGACATTGCTTATAAAAATGAAAGTAACTGATGTTTTTTTTAAATTTATAACATATATCTTCAAATAGCTGTCTTATGGCAAGCACACCTATGATGCGAGAGAGTGATTTTCCATGTTTATAATTTGATGGTATAGCTACTAGCGATGCTATCCTTGCCAGCAGGGTATGTATGAAGGCGAAGCTAACAAGATCCACAACCTCAGTGGCTGACCACAGTTTGGGAGGCTGCTAACAGCGCGGGTTCTCACATTGAGCGGCTGAATTTAATATGACATACAAACAGAAGCTGACCTAATAATTTTAAATGTACGGATTTATAACTTTAAATAAATTTAAAAAATGCACGCCGAATTGATAACCTCCTCTTGTTTGGATATCGGAGAAAATGTAATCTAATATAATAAAGGAGCACTGTCAATGGCGGATCCAAAGGGGTGGGCTAAGGGGCGAAAGCATAGTATGCTTTTATAGTTGTTTATTGTGCGAAACCCGACTTTCAGTGAAGTAATGCGACCCTCCAACGAGATCCCCCCCCCAATGACAATCCTGGATCCGCCAATGTGCACTATTATCTGTCAACTGACTGTATGCATTTCACTTGCGGTTTCTGGTCTAAAAATAAGTATAAGTATAGTATTTTCTTAATTTTTTTGTTACACTATATGAATCTTATTCTTAGCCACTGGTAGCACTGAGTTCAGTTCATTTCTACCCTCTCACACAACATCGGCTACATTAGTTTTTGCAAAATAATAATTGCATGCTTATACATTTTAGTGGAAGAGTCTACATACCAAATTTTATGTCTGTATCAATCTCAAATCCGATATCTTAAATTTTTGTAAGCTTAGTTCACGCTAGCCCAACCCAATAAATATAGTTTTTACAAAATTTCGAAACATATCTATGTGTATTTTCCGAAAATACACTCCACCCTAATTCTTATTGCTTTATATGGATTTCTTAAATTACAAGTAACAAAAATATTTGCCCCCTCCCCACGTCACCAATGGATAATTCAATTTCCGCAAGTTATTAATTTTATACTTATTATCAATCTCAATTGTTATTTTAAAATGGCAGTCTTGCTCTCTCTACTTGTAACAATATTTAATCATTTAAAGAAACCTATTAACCCTGCGTAGGGCGCGGTCTGGGATTCTCAAGATCGGGGTGCGGTGAGCCTGACAGGCACATCACGGGAAAAAATCCTTAAAATCCCTAAAATGTCAAATTAAATTAAACCCAAATTCACCGATGATCTTCAGGGTGTAAACAATAAAGAAAACTTTTTTTTTAGTTTTGAGTATATATTTATGCACCTACAAAAACAAATCAAGAAAATGTAAATTCGTAAATCATCTTTCAAATATAAATCCAAGTAGGGTATTTTATCCTCGAAAAAAATTATAAAATCTGGTCAGACATGAAGTTGAGATGTTTGGGGATTAAAATCAGTCGGAATCGTCTTCATTCAAAGCCGTTTGAGGTTCGCAAGTGCAGGCGGAAAAGCATGCTGTGCACAGTGGTTTCGCATGAGAAAGGCATATTCCTCGGTTGCATTTCCCACAGGAATAGTTTGTGAGTCGGCGTTTTCCCGTTTCCACCGTGCAGTCACAGCATCGTGACCTTTTTTTGGGGGGTGGGGGTGATT
Source organism: Octodonta nipae (assembly GCA_034190945.1). Taxonomy (NCBI): domain Eukaryota; kingdom Metazoa; phylum Arthropoda; class Insecta; order Coleoptera; family Chrysomelidae; genus Octodonta; species Octodonta nipae. The sequence goes on from CM067220.1 coordinate 62,472,376, forward strand.
TTGCACTATCACCAACCGGAAGGAATCTCTTGAGACGAAATTGTAAGGAGGTGTGTAGTCCGGATGACATCTGACTCCTCCGCTGGAGTTGTCCAATACACAGTTCATGTGCCAATACTTTGAGAAAAACTCTTCGGGGCATTGGTTCCAAATTATTCCCGAGGTGAATAACCAAGGAATTGATCCCACCCAGGTTCAACATGGCGTAGAAAATAATCATCGGCCATCGCTGGGAATTTCTCTGAACGTTGTATGTGGCGCACATTTGGTCTGCCGTGTCCACTCCACTTTTGTGAGCATTGTAGTATGTGATGATCTCAGGTTTTGCTTGTTCTCCAGTACTTCCATCAATAGCGTTGGTATCGTGCGTCGAAGAAACGAGGATCACACATTTATTCTTGCGTGGGACATAGGATGCCAACACTTTTCCTTCACTGAAGCCGAAAAGACTGGAGTATTGTGCTCTCCCTCTTGTGTTGACAAACTCTGCAGGCAAGACTCGCTTATTTTTTCTTACTGTACCCACATAAGAGATCTTTTTCTGTTTCAATAAATTGATGAGGGCGAAATCGGTGAAAAAGTTGTCTGCTACGATGTTACGTCCACTTCCAAACACAGGTTCGGCCAGACGCATCACCACATCACTGGGTTTGTTACTCAACTGGAATGGACCTTCTGGCTGCCGTCCCACGTATACCTCTAAATTGAGGGTGTAAAACATCCTGGAATCCACAAGAGCGTAAATCTTAATGCCATACTTATTTGGCTTTGAAGGGATGTATTGGCGGAAGGGGCACCGTCCTCGGAAACCAGGTAACATCTCATCAACTGTGACGTTTTCTCCAGGAATGTAACACTTCTTACAGTTCTGGACGAACATTTCAAACACATCACGAATGGGGGCAAGGCGATCAACTTCTTTTCGTTCTCTCCTGGTACTTCGGTCGTCAAAACGGAGGCAACGAAGCAGGAACTTGAATCGTTTCACATTCATAACAAGCCCAAATTTTTCTATGCCATCACCATTCTTACCCCATAATTCATCCAGAAACAGACGGTTGGCTTTATAGGCCCCTGCCAAATACAACAAGCCAATGAAAGCTTTTAATTCAGTCAAATCTGTAGGTTTACCGTCTCTCTCCCTGGCAAAATTATCCTTCACGGAATCGATGTGATCGTTAGTGCATTTGACTATTATTTCCAGCATTTCGTCTGGAAACAGATTTCTCCAACATTCTGAAGCAGTTTTGGCACTCTTTGCAGCTCCTTTCACTCCAGGAAGGTGAGTGATCACGTTATGGCTCGAACGCCGTCTCCTAAGTGGTGGATCCTTGTACCACTTGGTGGATTGGTCACGCCCCATAAAAAAATCTGACATACCTTCATCTTCCTCTTCACTTGGGGCTCATCAGCTTCCTGTTCACTTTCCGTGCCCAACTCTTGCTCTTCAATTTCATCCTCGGAAGAAATGTCGCTCTCCTCGCCAAGGTCTTCAGTAAATGCTGGATCCTCATTATCTTCTCTCAGCAACAAACTCCTTATTTCGTCCATGTGAGTTGGGTTGGATAAGTTATACATTTCATTACTCATTTTGCACAAGTCTATAACAAAGGAGAAAAAAAACAATAAAAATCACTGAAATGATGACAAGAAGACTACAGGAAAAAGCAATTTCCTAGGAAAGGGGCGCGGTGAGCCTAACAGGCACATGTCCCCATTCTCACTAGGTAATATTACACGAACAAAAATTTCAATGTTATAGGTTGTAAAAAACACAAACAAAACAGTTTTTTATATTAAAAGTGAAAAAATACTGACCTTGAATTTGCAACGTAATTGAGCGCGGTGTGCCTGTGAGATCAAAATAGTTGTGACGCTCCTCCTAGACGGTCTGAGGTGGACTGACTGTGCAGTTTGGCACTACCCCGCTAAGACAGGAAACTACTAGAAGAGGGAGGTTTCGCTTGACCCTTTGAAGGGAGGGATTCGGGAAAAACCGAAGCCTGTGCCTGTCAGATCGGCCGCGCCCTACGCAGGGTTAAGTACAGAAAAGCCCATTGCCCACATACAGCAATAAAATAATTTATCAAAATAAAGCTTTCCATTAGTGAAATATTTCACTCCTCCGACAACACGTTATTTTATTTTTTGCCTGATATCTTCGAAACTAATTCAAATTTGAAAATTTTGACAGATATAAACCTACTTAGTTTTCTTAGTTTTGCAAACGGATTATGTATTTTTATATATAAGATAAACACGAATTTATGAAATTAAAAAAATATTTAAAATAATTCCAGAAAACTTATAGGTAACTATAAATCTTTAGAGACTGCGAAAATGATTTCTTAGAAAGTCTTTTAAACAAATAATCCTCAATTATATTGTAATTATTGAATCACAACGTGCCTATAGAGCACAGTGCACTGTGAGAATTTCATTTTCTATCACCTTCTTACATATACATTACATTTTCAAGTGATTTTCGATGGAACGACCGAGATAATAAATATACTTTCAAATATTTCAAAGGTGAAACTTTTGGTGAAATAGTTTTATAAAATTTAACCTAACTCCCGTACTATGTGCATAATTTAGATACGTTTTCTGGTGACAACGGTACATCAAAGGGTTTACTGTTTACTAAACGCTTTCCTAGCAGACTACGCGTAAAAAATTCAGGTTATCGTGTTTAAAGGGTAAATGATTTTTTCCACCTTATTTTAAGAGGCTGTGAGTTTTGGATTAAATAGTCTTAACTAATATTAATTATTTATTAATAAACTGAACAGTATATCTTTAACAGAAATCGCTTGAATATCTGTAAGAAAGATATGTAAGTAACAAGTACACGCTATGTTCTTTTTTGTTATTCCTAGATTCATGAATTGATTATTTGGTAGTTGTGGCTATTATAAAACTAATTGGAATTATTTACTGGTAAATATCGGTATTGACAATGTGGGAGGAAGAGAACATTCTATTATTATTTTTTTAATTTTCGAATTTAGACGTACAACTGATATAATAAAATTATATTTGTCAGATTTCCTTAACTTTGTGCATGCAAAGGGATATAAAGCGCAATAGATTGTATAAAGTCTTACAGATTATTAACGAGTAATATTAGGGCCTAAGTCATGTGGTATTATGATCATAAGATGAATATGACAATTGACTAAAGGTCCTTACAGGACGTCCTTCGTAACTAGGGTTGCCACCATTATTAACAATAATTTTTCCGTTAAATATTTTTCATACACATTTTTTGTTCTCCAAGCAACATCTAACAAATATTTGTTATTAAATGCCCTGTTTCTTTCATTCCGTCACTTAGCCTTCTCCAGAGAAACAACTATAACTGTAGATGCTGTTAACACTTTGATTAAGAACTGTACAGTCTTGAGAATGAGCTTGTGTCTTTAAATGAAGACATTTCTTCATATAGAACATTTATATTAATATTATGTGTTTGTAGTTTCATAGTATTATACAGGGTGAGTTTTTTTTGATGATCAATATGGGGATCTCGGAAACTAGCGGAGATAGAGCAATGGTTAAATTGGGACAGATTTGCAGTTTTACTGCCCAAGTTGATGTCCCTTTCAGATTTTTGTAAAAAGTCATGACTTACTAGATATTTGATATTTTGAAAAAACGAAATTCTGTCGATTTAGTCAAATCCCTCTAGCTCCTTTGTTTTTGACTTTATAAAAAAAGTGTAAATATCAAAATTGAAGGGAATTGTATCCCGAATATGATTGTCATGTCATTGTTTGCGTGACAGCTCTCGTTTTCAAGATATGACACAAACTTATCTTTTTTTGAATGGAAACCATAGTTGGCTATGATCTCAAAAAATCGGACATTTTTAGAACTTTTCAACGATATAATACTCGATATAGTTATACATAAAAATAATAATGCTTTTCCCTCTTATTTTCACTTTTAACGAAGGTAGCCATGAAAAAGATTCTTCCACCAGTACAAACTTTCTGTTTCTCAAACTTTGCATGCTGGTGACGAATATCGACATATTTTGTTTTGTACATGGTTTAGAGACATGTGCCTTGACAATCCACAGTTGCCATTAATGGTGTTATGGTTAGAAGAAACTAGATTTACTAACTGCGGTATGTTTAATAGACACAATGAGCATATTTGGTTTTAATGTTTGGTGTGGTATCATGGGGTCTACTATTCTGGGGCCTTTTATCTATATACTGGGGAGTGCTACTTGCATTTCTTGCAATACACTTTTGAAGACATGATGCATAATTTGAATTTGAGAACGCGTTTAGAAATTGAGTGGTTCCAACATGATGGAGCACCTGCTCGTAACTCGTTATTAGTAAGACAACACTTATATAATATCTATCCAAACTCTTGGATAGGAAGAAATGACGCACGCGAATGGCCACCCCGGTCTCCCGGTTTGGCAGTTATAGACTTCTATTTATGGGGTGCACTAAAAAACAAAGTATACAAAAGAAAGTATAAGACAGTTGGTGACCTAAGGGAGGCGGTATTACAAGCAATTGAAGAAATTGCGGTCAGTGAGGAAAGCGGTAATGTCAATCTTAAAAAGATGAAATTTTTTTCTAAATAACAATGGTGAACTTTTCGAACAAAATTGTAACCATTATTATACACTTTAATTTCTTAAGTTTTTAGTAAGTACCTACTTATTTAGTTTTTTCGCTATGTCTGATATACCTAATAAAAAAATCGTTCAATGTTTTTTGGAATAGTTATTAATAAATCAATCTATTTCATGGCTAACTACGTTAAAAGTGAAAATAAGAGAGAAAAGCATTCATAACTCCGTTATTTTTATGAATAACTATATCGAGTATTATATCGTTGAAAAGGTCTAAAAGTGTTCGATTTTTTGAGGTCATAGCCAACTATGGTTACATTAAAAAGATACGTTTGTGTCATATCTCGAGAACGAGAGCTGTCACGCAAACGAGAACATGACAATCATATTCGGGATACAATTCCCTTCAATTTTGATATTTACACTTTTTTTATAAAATCAAAAACAAAGGAGCTAGAGGGATTTGACTAAATCGACAGAATTTCGTTTTTTCAAAATATCTAGTAAGCCATGTCCGCTTAGTTGCACCTGGTACACTTGACTCAGGGATTGATTGTCGTATCCTTTGTCCAGGATGGCGATGATCTTGTCAAAATTGCCTTGTTCATCGACTGGAATGCTTTGTAGGAGTTCTAAGTCCAGTCCTCTTAAGGAAATTACAAGAGAGGTAGATTTTTCTTGGTTATACCATCCATTAGCTGCAGCCACGGCTTCAAATTGCAGTTTATATATGAGCCAAGATGAATTGCCACCAAATGTGGTTGGTTTACTCACGGAACCGTTCTGGTATTTTATTTTGTACTTCACTTTGTACTGTTTGTTTAATGGAACTTATTTGGTCTTGAACTGTGTCTTAAATTGAACTGATTTCAAATTTTACCTGGCTTTGGATGGAATCGGGGTCATCTACTTTTGTTTCAAGAGTATCCACGGTATTTTTGATGGTCTCAATCTCATCATTTAGCTCTTTTATGTCTGATTCAACTATTTGCGTTCTTTCAGAAACTGTTTCATTAACTTGCGATACTATTTGCATTAATTACTCAAATTGCAGTTGTCTTTTTTCTTCAGAAAATAATTCTTCCATTAAATTTTGTTGTTTTTCTTCCATGGCAGTAACAAGATTTTGTTATTCGCTTTTCATCGTAGAAACAAGATTTTGTTGTTTTTATTCCATGGTAATAACAAAATTTTCTATTTCTATTTTATGTTTTTCATCAACAGATTTCACCATCCTTTGTTGAATGTCTTCCTGATATTTCTCTTTATTGTCTCGTTTTTTCCAGGATCTGGATAATTTTTTCATCTAGTCCATCCGTAATCTGCTTGAATAATTTTTTGGTAGTATCGTCCATTTTTTCTTTTTCCATACTTCGGGTTTCCATAAATCAAATTTCTATTTTAACATCACTTAATCCTGTACTTCTGATCACCAAATTTCTTATATACTCCGTGGGTTCAATTAAAATTTAACAACTAATTTTCACTACCACTTTCTAGAACTTTTATCAACATCAAATATACAGAAACTGCTGATTCGAATATCACAATAATAATACAACATAAGCTCTTCGCCCCACTAACTAACTGCTGCGATGGTGGGCCCCTCCTTTTAAAATCAGCATCGCATTCTCTCGTACAATTCGGTGTCGAGTTTACAATTGTCGAGTTATTTCGAGATAAGTTTTTTTCCATCCGAACCTTCTAGCTCTTTTTTTTTTCTATCCCAGCGATTGATTGATGATGAAACCAGGGACGGACTGGATAGATTTTTATAAGAATAGTTGGAACTATGTGCACAAACATTTCTTTAATCATTTTTCCAGTTAGATAGGTACCCAAAGAATGGGTAATAATAAAAATTATTTAAAGTAAATTATTCATATAATGAAAATTCCCAAAATATAAAGATCTTTTTTTTGCTTGTTATGAAAAGTGATAAAGGGGCACAATGGCATAAGCGGTTAGGTGTTAAATTTTATATCGCTTTTAAACTCTACTGGGTTTTTTGTATAGAAGATTGAAAGTAATGTAGTACTGTTGTGCTACTAAAACTAGCGGCCGCCCAATGGTCGAAATTCGACCAAAATCATTGTTAAAAATTTAAATAAATTTGCTTACTTTACATACATTTTTTATGTGCTTATACAAAGTTATGCCGCAGACGCCCTTTCAAGAGACATTCATGAACCATTGGTGATAAAATCAATCATAGAGATAAAGAATAATATTATCAAATACTGGACATAAGAATTCACATGCCAACATCTACAAATGAATAACAAAACTACAAATAAAAATCATGAAAGTTAACAACCACTAAATTTGTTGTCTTTAACCTCTCCTGCCCCAAATACTTCTTAAATTTAAAAAGAATAAAAATGAGAAAAACTTTCTGAACAACACACATCCCACGAACTGAAAAACCTACAAAACTCTTACAAAAAAGTAATAGTTTCACTAATCCCGAACACCTTAATTACTAGTGAATTAGCTCTTTTTTTGAATATTACAAATATACTTCAGCCAGATCCGCACACGAACAAGAAATTCTTGTAGATCTAAAGAAGTAGTTACCCCCATAGACTATATTGTTAAATTTTTATGACAATCATGAGGAAGCCAAAATGTAATAATGACACAAAAAGAACTAACATAATAAAATATTGAGGGTAAAATCTAACACAAAGGAATTCCTTAAGAAAAGTTTACACTAGTGGTTGCCAAATTTCTCATACATGTAAAAATGATTGTAGATACTGTTAAAAGCAAGTCATTAGAAATAATTCATATTGATATATTTTTCTGATAAAGTAAAATAATAATGGGTCCATTGCCAGTACCCTTAAAAGAACACAATGCAGGTCTTTGCAGTTATATTTAATTTTATGAACTCAAATCTCAAACAATCATTCCTGACAATGGCTCGGAATTTAAAAAACATTTAGTCGCTGATATTTGTATCTTTCACAAATTTGCATTTTACTCCCCCAGGAAATTAAAATGCCCATTATCCACAAAAATATTTCATCTGTCTAATTTTTTATAAAACAAAATCCCAAAAGGTAAATGAAATTTGCCATTAATGAGTTATAATAAATTGATCCACAACTAACCCTCTGTAGCATATTATTAGGACATACCACTTTTTGGGCTCTAAGTATTTAAGTAGACATATTTGAATCCGAAATTGTACAAATTGAACAGGACATTTGTGTAAAAACTTGTCAAGGTTTATCAAAAGTTAGAGTCAAATTGATCAAAATACAGGTAGTTAAATGTAAAAATATAATTAGTATAACGAACTAAGTAAGTGCACATTAAACCCGAATTCAAAAGAAACGACTTATTCGAAGAATTTCCAAAATGCACCATGAAGTACAACCATCTACTAGCAATACGTAACTATAATAATCCGAAATAACTATAAAATTATAAAAAATACGTTTTAACTAAGAATTATGTTCTATAAGAATCCTTTGAACTATTCATAGAGACATGCATCCTTTAATCCAGCTAAATTTATAGTTACAAAATGAAGTATTTTATTATTAAAATAAAACTACTAAGTAATCTTTGTCGTATCGTTTAGTTTCAAATAACTAGTTACCCTATCATTAATCTTTATAGAGAACAATTTGGAAATTTTTTAATTAATTGCGATTTTTAGATGTCTCAGTGATATACCAATCATAACTTTTCACAAAATTTTAGATTCCGTCTATTGATATTAAATATTGAGGATTACACTATTCCGAATGTGTCTCAAAAATGCGGAACAGATTCTGGATTACTAAGAAAATTGCAAAACAAGAAATTACATAGTTATTGTATTATATTTTGAGAGCATTTAAAAACATTGTCGTTAGCAAATGTATGGCTTTAAATTTTAGGCGGTAGTACTCGTAGTTATCTTGTTTCAAGGTTGAACCTTTTCTTTTAATATGTGTTGGTACGGGAGCTGGTAAAGAAATGATTTGTTCTTTGAAGCCGCTTACAACTTTGTTGGGATAAATATATGTAACAAAATTGTAAAGTGAATCTGTTGCAAATTTAATAAATTATTATTAATATATGAGGTGTACTGTTATGTGAGAAATAATTTTGACCAAATGACCTTTTGTTTGCTTGGCAAGCAATACTTGAAACTTCAACTAAAGTTTAGCTCATTTTGGGTTCAACTTCATTAATTTCACGTCATTTCATATGTTTCTGATCGCGAATTTTTGTGCATTGTTATAGTAGGGCGGCTCAGATGGTACGATCTGGGCGGCAAATTGATATAAGTATCTCGTATTCTGTTCCCAAATGTTGTTTACTAAATGTCAGTTGTCTCTCGGACTGTGTAGCAGACTGACCTGTCCTGTTTTAATCTAAATACCTATCTTCCAATGTAGACCATAAAAAGTCGTGTAAAGTGATACAATATTAACGAAATAACAAGAATATAAATTTGAATGAGACTAACGTTAAAAATAATTTTATTATATTAATAATATATTTAAAAAATAATATATTTATTTTTGTACTATAAGGGCGATTAGATATTAAGAAACATGGTTCTGTTGGGTTTAAAAATATCATAAATGAAAATCAGTAAGGTTATAACAAACTAATAGTTTAGAAGGAAGTTTATTAGATAACAGTTCGTGTAAAATAAAAAATGTAATAATAGGTATTCTAAAAAGTGAAAAAAATATTTTCAGCATTACTATTATTAGGGTTTCGTATATATACAATATACGGATACCCTTATAATATCACTCCGGATTTCTCCCTATTTCACACAACTGTAATTTTATCCTAAACTACTGGACAGAAAAGGTTGAAATTTGAGTTTTGTAACCCCATCAGGAGTATATATCGTAAATGAAGAAATTTTGATTTTAATAGAACTTCTGAGGGGGGGGGGAACTAGAAAAATCGACCATTCCCCCCACCTCATCTCCGAAACTATAAGAAGCAAAATTTTGAAAAATTTAGAGAATTTTACCGGAAAAATAAGAAGAAACCTGTACTATTAATTTTTGGTGGGCAAATTACAGAAATAAATGGAAAATATTAAATTAAAATTGTTTCTAGCACATCATGTAATATATCAAATGAAAGGGCTTATTATGGCAAATATAAACATATTTTTTCATATTTTTAAAATAAATATTTAAAATATATTAAAAAAAAATATAAAAAAATCACCCATTTCCCCTACCCCAAGTTCAGTTCCTAGCTCTTGAAATTTTCTGATTACCTAAGTTCCCATTGCCCCCACCCAATAAATATTTTTTTTGCAAAATTTAATTTAACGACAATACAGCACTTCTCAGTCGTGAAAATATTTTGATTCCTAAGACAAATTTGTCAAAAAATCAGTTTTCTGGCCAACACCCAACCCTCCCCTCCAACAAATAGTTCAGTTTTTGCAAAATAAAAACTTGATAATTATACATTTTTGGTGAAGAAACTACATAGCAAGTTTTATTCTGTATTAAGATTTCTTAAAGTACAGTGCACTCGAGCCCCACCCAATAAATATTATATTGAAAAATTCCGAAACATGTATGTGTATTTAAAAAAAATAAATATACACTAAATCTCACTGTTGCATATGTTAGAATTCCTTAGATTACTAACTTGATAACTAATTATTGACTGTTACAGAATAGTCTTCATACAAATTTTCTAGTCTATATCGCATTCGGTTTACAACTTATAACTTTCTGAAAAAGCACATTTCTGTCTATTTACATAAATGAAATTATTAAATAAATAGCCGTTACCCGCAGTTTCACCCGCGTACGGTATCTTCAAGCCTTTGCAAAAAGAAATACCATATGAAACATATGGGTTATCCTATATAAAAAAAATTGTTTGAACCACCCTACTTAACTATAAATCCACCAATCACGAATATATTCCAATCAAAATGCAAGTACTTATGGGTCAGCCTATATATTAATTGTATTAGCCTTTTTTTAATAACTGTAACTCTACTTCACCCTATATAGCAACCATCCTGTATATACAGCTGTTTATTTGTCACCCAGTATAACTCATTAAACTATAACTCTTCACTACCCTATATTTCAGGTATGCAACTGCTTATGGTCTACGCAGGATAACAATTATGTCTGATATTTTTTGAACAACCTTTTAAAGTAGTACAATTTCTCTTTAAACAAGAATCTTGCTTCTTCCCACATTTCAGATAATACATATAGTAGAATGCAACTGTTCATGGTCTAAACTAAATAACAACTTAAAAACCCATTTTTGCACCCTAACACTAAACCTTTATTTAAACACTCACCCAAGCTGCAACTGATTATTGGCCACCCTATATAATAATTTTATTTAACTTTTTTGTGAACCGTCTTGTATAATTAACTCTACCTCCATCCATCCATAATAAAACTATCGTGTATCACCGCTGCTAAATCGTCAAACATTATAACTTATTTTTGAACCATCCTGTATAACTCTACAAAATATTTCAACCACCCTATATGTGCATCTGCTTAGGGACCAACATTTTTTAAACACTTAGCCATAATTCTGGTCTACTCACAACTGCTTATGGACTACGCTACATTAATATTTTTTAACCACCCTTGAAATTATTATTTTTCGACCACCCCTTATATGCAGCTTTTTCTAACATTGTTTTAATCACATTGTATGAACTATAATTTTACTTCGATCCATGTTTCAGATATTGCATATATGCAACAGCTCATGTGCTATCGTACAATTTTTTTTCCAAAGTGTTTAACTCTACTCCTCCCGCTATTTCAACCACCTTGTATATGCAACTACTTATCGACCACTCGGTTTAACAAATTTTGTACCACCCTGTATATCCATAAATCCATCAATGCCCAATATATTTCTCCAAAACTGCAACTGTTTACTGGACACCCTATATAACAGTTTTGTTCAACATGATATTGAATCACCTTGTATTACAACTACCCTGTATACGCTACTGCTTATTCGTCAACCAATATAACTTTTTAAAATAATTAACCATAACACTTCTCCACCCTATATTTCAGCTATCCTATCTTTGCAACTTTTTATAAACTGCACTACTTCACAATTTTTTCTCATAGTTTTTCAACGACAATATAAAATGATATAAAACACCGGCGGCCCCAAAGCAGGCGGCTTCAATAAAAGTGGCCTCTGTAGCAAGGACCTCGCCACCGAAGGCCTCGCCTTCAGTAGCCTCATCAAGTAAGGCACCACCACTTAAAACTCTTAAACCGGTGCTAGCTAGCAAGCTAAAGCCCGGTAAAGAAGGTTGCCAGTACATCGGGCAAACCACCCAGGCAACAACAAGTAGGGTGGTCAATTCAGAAGCGGAGAGAAACAATGGATTAAAATCCAAGTTTAAACCGCAGACCAAAAACCAACCTTCAAACCAGTTGACTGACTGGCAAGTGGTAAAGAGGAAAAAGGCCCCGAGGACCAATAAGCAAAAACCAGCGCCACATTGTACGCTGCTTATAAAGAAAGGCGAGAAGAGCTCCCATGCAGATATCTTGCGAGGTATCAAAAATGATCCCACCTTGCAGGATATAGGGAAAAAAGTCAATAAGATCCGACGAATAGCTAAGGGAGATCTGCTTTTGTTATTCGCGAAGGCAGACGCTCAGGAGATGGAGCACTATTGTAACGCCATCAAGAATAAGCTCCCAAGCGGGGCCACTGTACAATCTCGAATACCGCAAATCGAGAATGAAATTAAAGACCTAGATAAGATCAGTACCAAGGAAGACGTGGTAAAGCTGCTCAAAGATAAAATCGACGGCCTGGCAGAGATCACTGAGGAGGCAGTGAAATCACTTCGACGGGCATAGATCAACACAAACGGCAGTTGTTTGTCTTCCAGAGGTCCAGGCCAAGAAATCCATCGCACTTGGAAAGCTGAAACTTGCGTGGGGCACATTACGTGTTCGCGAGAGGAGCAGCCTTCGACGGTGCTTCAAATGCTGGCACTTTGGGCACAACGCCCAGGCGTGCAGAGGCAAGACTGACCGAAGCAGCTGTTGTCACAGATGCGGAGGCGCTGGTCACAATGCCCCGGCTTGTCAACAACCTGCCAAGTGCTTACTCTGCAAAGAGAAAGATAGTAGGTCAGTCTGCCGGCACGTTGCGGGTAGTTGGAAATGTCCGATCTACCAACAGGCGATGAGAGCAGCACAAGCCCGTAAATGAAAGTACTGCAACTCAACCTCAACCATTGCGAAGCAGCCCAAGACCTACTGGTACAGCGGGTGCGGGAATTGGATTGCGACGTAGCCATAATCTGCGAGCAGTACAAAAACTTCGACACCATGTCCTGGGTAAATGACACAACGGACAGAGCAGCGATATGGGCTTGCGGTAAACTTCCGTTCCAACAACTCCCAAATACCCCCGAACCATGGCTTGTGAGAGCCAAAGTGGGAGGGGTTCACTTCTATAGCTGCTATGCACCTCCTAGTGCACAGCTCGAGGAGTTCGAGTTATTCTTGGACACCTTGGCGGAGGATGTACGGAAGCGTGAATCGGTCGCCATCGCAGGTGATTTCAACGCCTGTGCAATTGATTGGGGATGCCGGGAAACGAGCGCGAGGGGACGAGCTCTCCTTGAGACCATGTCTTCGCTCAACCTGGTACTCCTCAACACAGGAGCCGTAAGCACATATCGCAAAGGCACTGCCAGCTCCATTATCGACGTGACATTCATTAGCAGCAACCTAATTAAAGGGGGCTGTGAGTGGCGGGTCGATGAAGAGTTTACTAATAGCGACCACCAAGCTATTATTTGGGAAATCAACACCACTCCCAAACGAAGAAGATTGTGTGCCAGTCGTGCGAGGTCACAGCCAGTCGGTTGGAACAAAAATGCTTTCGATGCTGATTCATTCGCCTTGGTTCTGGAGCAGGAACCATTGTTAATAGCAACAAGCGCAGAAGCCACTGCCAAAGAGGTAATGACAAGCGTTGTCAAGTCCTGCGATGCTTCCATGCCAAGGAGACGGCAGAACAACAGCCGCCCACCAGTTTACTGGTGGAACGACACGATCTCACAACACCGACGAGAGTGTCTCAAAGCACGAAGGCTGCATCAACGAGCACGGAGACGCGACAGGGTCACAACAGAAGAACTAAGGCTCGACTATGAGATCAAAAGACAACAACTACGAAGAGCCATTCTCTCAAGCAAGAGATCCTACTGGAAGGAGTTGTGTGACGAAGTTGATCGAGATCCATGGGGAAAACCGTATGAAATCGTGATGCATAAAATTAAGGCCCCCCCATGACAACAACGAACTGCCCCGAATCATTGCACCGCATTGTCACTCACTTGTTTCCTGCGAAGCCTGAGCTACCCGCTTATCCTTCGTGGCAGGTGAGGGACGAAGATATACCATCAGTGACTATGAATGAGCTGATGGGCGCGTGCAACCGGCTCCAAAACGGTAAGGCTCCCGGTCCAGATGGCATACCTAACATCGCGCTAAAATGCGCCATAGCCAATAGGCCTGACATGTTTCTACGCATGTATGAGACCTGCCTAAAGCAGGGGGTTTTCCCGACTAAGTGGAAAAAACAGAGGCTTGTGCTCCTCCCTAAAGGGGGAAAGAAACCTCCCGACGAACCGTCATCATATCGTCCCCTCTATATGTTGGACTCTGCGGGAAAACTCCTTGAAAGGATAATAGCAGATAGGCTGGAGCCCTACGTTGAGCCGAAACTTTCCACCAACCAATTCGGGTTCAGAAAGGGGAGATCAACCATCGATGCCGTGACACTCGTTACCAACATCGCCAGAGAGGCTATCTCGGGAAAGAGATGGAGAAGAGGTGGAAAAAAGTACTGTCTAATAGCCACCCTGGATATCAAGAACGGCTTTAACTCGGCCCGCTGGTTCCTCAGTACTTGCGCAGAATGGTTTCAGCGTATTTCAAGGACCGCATCTTGTTGTACCAAACTGAAAATGGGCAAGTAGACTATAAGATCACAGGAGGTGTACCTCAGGGCTCTGTTCTTGGCCCCCTCTTATGGAACGTAATGTACAACGACCTGCTCCTGCTCGGTCTGCCTGAGGGCGTCAGGCTAGTGGCATTCGCCGATGATGTGGCATTGATCATACTGCGCAAGCACATAGAGGAGATACAAACAACCTTCTCATTCGCTATAGCCACAATTCAGCATTAGATGCTCTCAGCGGACTTGAGTTTAGCAGAGCAAAAGACCGAAAGGGAAACCATCACCCTCAAAATAGGCGACACCTACATACAGTCGCAGCCCTTCATCAGCTATTTGGGGGTGCTCCTGGACTCACGGCTCAACTTCAAAGAGCACATAATCGCGACCAGCAAGAAAGCAGCTGGGGTACAGGGGGCATTATCTAGAATAGTGCCGAATGTCGGAGGCCCTAGACAGACAAGAAGACAGCTACTGGCTACAGTGACTCCTTCTGTTTTGTTGTACGGGGCACCGGTATGGGAGAAATCGCTCGAGCTACCATCGTACCGCCGGAAAATGAAATCAGTCCAGCGGCTCTCAGCGATTCGAGTGGCATCATCCTACCGCACTGTATCTTACGAGGCGGTGAGTGTGATTGCCTCTACCCTGCCAATCGACATCCTGGCTGCAGAAAGGGGACGGCTTTATCGCAGAAAGTTAGAAAAAGACCAGCCGACAGGAAGTAGCAATGAAAGAGCCATGAGTCTAGGGCAATGGCAGGAGAGGTGGGACAGCTGTACTAAAGGCCGGTGGACATATCGATTGATACCTAACATCAGTCGTTGGGTCAACCGCCAGCATGGGGAGGTTGGGTTTTACATCACTCAACTCCTGACTGGACATGGGTGCTTTCGAGCATACCTGCACAGGTTCAGGAGGGCAAACTCCCCAAACTGCCCACACTGTACGGACGTGGTAGAGGACGCGGAACACGTGTTCTTCTCCTGCCCCCGGTTTCAGGATCAACGTGCTGAAGTGGAGAGGATTCTGGAGACTAATATCGTTCCAGAACAATTAGTAGAAGGGCCCCCAAGCCTGGAACTTGGTATCAGATTACGCGGAGACTATCCTCAAAGAACTCCGCAATACGTTCGAGGAGTAGGCTTTAGAGGCTTTCAATGTAAGAGCAGTAAACATCTGCAATGAACCACCCTTACGAAGTAGTATTGACAAAGAGTGCCGCACAGTACCATGGTTGTAGGAGAAAGAGGTTAGGGTTTTAGCGGGTATACGGTATACTGGTTTCAATGCAACGATTTACTCTTGCTTTGAAGTCATTGCATCGGGAGTCCCGCACGACGGCCAGCACGTGCTAGTTAAGTACGTAATGTATTTTCCCCCTCTTCGGGTGAAAAAAACACACACACACACACCCACATACGCACACGCACACACCCGTGGTGGTGTTGGTCCACTACCGGGCGCCTCCCCAGGTGGCGGATAGGGGAACGCTCTCCAGCAATGGGGAGTACTGAGGATTTCCTCAGGGCGGACCAAAATCAGGTAGGGAAAGGGACCCCGAAAATAAACCATTTATGGATATGGGTGATAAGGTGAACTTAATACCCCAAGTGGGTACCTCTGCAGAGGATAATCCCGCCACCGGTTCCGATCGAGTGAAAACCTCGGTGGCCGGTGCACGCTCCACGGATTCTGGGGGGAGCGAATTATCACTGGTTCCGTCACATAGTGACAAGAAGAAGAACACTAGTAATGGTACAACACCGACCATTACAACTAGAGCTGTCAGCAAGACACTATCCAGCCAAGCCCTCCAAAAGGCGAATAGTGGAGTTGACGTCCAACAAAGGGCAACAAATGAGAGTGGCGCTCCAAACAAATTAGGAGCAAAGATCGATGAGCTCTTGAAGTTCATTGGGCCTAGGCACAATGTACATCATGAGATCAAGAAACTGGCACACGCCATTAAGTCAGAATATGACAAATATCAGACGTCAACGACGCGGCCACCTCCTGTAGCGAAACCTGCTACAACACAGACATCGCCAGTAAAGGTGTCAAACACTCAGACACAAGGTGGACAGCAAAAGGAGGTCCCAAAAGCGGCTGCCTCAAAAGCAGCTAACTCAAAACCGGCTGCATCAACACCGGCGGCCCCAAAGCAGGCGGCTTCAATAAAAGTAGCCTCTGTAGCAAGGACCTCGCCACCGAAGGTCTCGCCTTCAGTAGCCTCATCAAGTAAGGCACCACCACTTAAAACTCTTAAACCGGTGCTAGCTAGCAAGCTAAAGCCCGGTAAGAAAGGTCGCCAGAACATCGGGCAAACCACCCAGGAAACAACAAGTAGGGTGGTCAATTCAGAAGCGGAGAGAAACAATGGATTAAAATCCAAGTTTAAACCGCAGACCAAAAACCAACCTGCAAACCAGTCGACTGACTGGCAAGTGGTAAAGAGGAAAAAGGCCCCGAGGACCAATAAGCAAAAACCAGCGCCACATTGTACGCTGCTTATAAAGAAAGGCGAGAAGAGCCCCCATGCAGATATCTTGCGAGGTATCAAGAATGATCCCACCTTGCAGGATATAGGCAAAAAAGTCAATAAGATCCGACGAACAGCTAAGGGAGATCTACTTTTGTTATTCGCCAAGGCAGACGCTTAGGAGATGGAGCGCTATTGTAACGCCATCAAGAATAAGCCCCCAAGCGGGGCCACTGTACAATCTCGAATACCGCAAATCGAGATTGAAATTAAAGACTTGGAAGAGATCAGTACCAAGGAAGACGTAGTAAACCTGCTCAAAGATAATATCGACGGCCTGGCAGAGATCACTGAGGAGGCAGTGAAATCACTTCGACGGGCATATAGATCAACACAAACGGCAGTTGTTTGTCTCCCAGAGGTCCAGGCCAAGAAAGCCATCGCACTTGGAAAGCTGAAACTTGCGTGGGGCACAGTACGTGTTCGCGAGAGGATCAGCCTTCGACGGTGCTTCAAATGCTGGCACTTTGGGCACAACGCCCAGGCGTGCAGAGGCAAGACTGACCGAAGCAGTTGTTGTCACAGATGCGGAGGCGCTGGTCACAATGCCTCGGCTTGTCAACAACCTGCCAAGTGCTTACTCTACAAAGAGAAAGATAGTAGGTCAGACTGCCGGCACGTTGCGGGTAGTTGGAAATGTCCGATCTACCAACAGGCGATGAGAGCAGCACAAGCCCGTAAATGAAAGTACTGCAACTCAACCTCAACCATTGCGAAGCAGCCCAAGACCTACTGGTACAGCGGGTGCGGGAATTGGATTGCGACGTAGCCATAATCTGCGAGCAGTACAAAAACTTCGACACCCTGTCCTGGGTAAATGACACAACGGACAGAGCAGCGATATGGGCTTGCGGTAAACTTCCGTTCCAACAACTCCCAAATACCCCCGAACCATGGCTTGTGAGAGCCAAAGTGGGAGGGGTTCACTTCTATAGCTGCTATGCACCTCCTAGTGCACAGCTCGAGGAGTTCGAGTTATTCTTGGACACCTTGGCGGAGGATGTAGGGAAGCGTGAATCGGTCGCCATCGCAGGAGATTTCAACGCCTGGGCAATTGACTGGGGATGCCGGGAAACGAGCGCGAGAGGACGAGCTCTCCTTGAGACCATGTCTTCGCTCAACCTGGTACTCCTCAACACAGGAGACGTAAGTACATATCGCAAAGGCACAGCCAGCTCCATTATCGATGTGACATTCGTTAGCAGCAACCTAATTAAAGGGGGCTGTGAGTGGCGGGTCGATGAGGAGTTTACTAATAGCGACCACCAAGCTATTATATGGGAAATCAACACCACTCCTAAACGAATATTGTGTGTCAGTCGTGCGAGGTCACAGCCAGTCTGTTGGAACAAAAATGCTTTCGATGCTGATTCATTCGCCTTGGTTATGGAACAGGAACCATTGTCAATAGCAACAAGCGCAGAAGCCACTGCCAAAGAGGTAATGACAAGCGTTGTCAAGTCCTGCGATGCTTCCATGCCAAGGAGACGGCAGAACAACAGCCGCCCACCAGTTTACTGGTGGAACGACACGATCTCACAACACCGACGAGAGTGTCTCAAAGCACGAAGGCTGCATCAACGAGCACGGAGACGCGACAGGGTCACAACAGAAGAACTAAGGCTCGACTATGAGATCAAAAGACAACAACTACGAAGAGCCATTCTCTCAAGCAAGAGATCCTACTGGAAGGAGTTGTGTGACGAAGTTGATCGAGATCCATGGGGAAAACCGTATAAAATCGTGATGCATAAAATTAAGGCCCCCCCCCATGACAACAACGAACTGCCCCGAATCATTGCACCGCATTGTCACTCACTTGTTTCCTGCGAAGCCTGAGCTACCCGCTTATCCTTCGTGGCAGGTGAGGGACGAAGATATACCATCAGTGATTATGAATGAGCTGATGGGCGCGTGCAACCGGCTCCAAAACGGTAAGGCTCCCGGTCCAGATGGCATACCTAACATCGCGCTAAAATGCGCCATAGCCAATAGGCCTGACATGTTTCTACGCATGTATGAGACCTGCCTAAAGCAGGGGGTTTTCCCGACTAAGTGGAAAAAGCAGAGGCTTGTGCTCCTCCCTAAAGGGGGAAAGAAACCTCCCGACGAACCGTCATCATATCGTCCCCTCTGTATGTTGGACTCTGCGGGAAAACTCCTTGAAAGGATAATAGCAGATAGGCTGGAGCCCTACGTTGAGCCGAAACTTTCCACCAACCAATTCGGGTTCAGAAAGGGGAGATCAACCATCGATGCCGTGAAACTCGTTACCAACATCGCCAGAGAGGCTATCTCGGGAAAGAGATGGAGAAGAGGTGGAAAAAAGTACTGTCTAATAGCCACCCTGGATATCAAGAACGCCTTTAACTCGGCCCGCTGGGACCGCATTTTGGAGCCTCTTGCCAGAATGGAAGTTCCGCAGTACTTGCGCAGAATGGTTTCAGCGTATTTCAAGGACCGCATCTTGTTGTACCAAACTGAAAATGGGCAAGTAGACTATAAGATCACAGGAGGTGTACCTCAGGGCTCTGTTCTTGGCCCCCTCTTATGGAACGTAATGTACAACGACCTGCTCCTGCTCGGCCTGCCTGAGGGCGTCAGGCTAGTGGCATTCGCCGATGATGTGGCATTGATCATAGTGCGCAAGCACATAGAGGAGATACAAACAACCTTCTCATTCGCTATAGCCACAATTCAGCATTGGATGCTCGCAGCGGACTTGAGTTTAGCAGAACAAAAGACCGAAACACTTCTTGTTAGCAGTCGAAAGGCAAGGGAAACCATCACCCTCAAAATAGGTGACTGCTACATACAGTCGCAGCCCTTCATCAGCTATTTGGGGGTGCTCCTGGACTCACGGCTCAACTTCAAAGAGCACATAATCGCGGCCAGCAAGAAAGCAGCTGGGGTACAGGGGGCATTATCTAAAATAATGCCGAATCTCGGAGGCCCTAGACAGATAAGAAGACAGCTACTGGCAACAGTGACTACTTCTGTTTTGTTGTACGGGGCACCGGTATGGGAGAAATCGCTCGAGCTACCATCGTACCGCCGGAAAATGAAATCAGTCCAGCGGCTCTCAGCGATTCGAGTGGCATCATCCTACCGCACTGTATCTTACGAGGCGGTGAGTGTGATTGCCTCTACCCTGCCAATCGACATCCTGGCTGCAGAAAGGGGACGGCTTTATCGCAGAAAGTTAGAGAAAGACCAACCGACAGGAAACAGCGATGAAAGAGCCATGAGTCTAGGGCAATGGCAGGAGAGGTGGGACAGCTCTACTAAAGGCCGGTGGACATATCGATTGATACCTAACATCAGTCGTTGGGTCAACCGCCAGCATGGGGAGGTTGGGTTCTACATCACTCAACTCCTGACTGGACATGGATGCTTTCGAGCATACCTGCACAGGTTCAGGAGGGCAAACTCCCCAAACTGCCCACACTGTACGGAGGTGATAGAGGACGCGGAACACGTATTCTTCTCCTGCCCCCGGTTTCAGGATCAACGTGCTGAAGTGGAGAGGATTCTGGAGACTAATATCGTCCCAGAACAATTAGTAGACGCCATGCTGAAGGGCCCCCAAGCCTGGAACTTGGTATCAGATTACGCGGAGACTATCCTCAAAGAACTCCGCGATACGTTCGAGGAGTAGGCTTTAGAAGCTTTCAATGGAAGGGCAGTAAACATCTGCAATAAACCACCCTTGCGAAGTAGTATTGAGTAAGAGTGCCGCAGGGGACCATGGTTGTAGGAGAAAGAGGTTAGGGTTTTAGCGGGTATACGGTATACTGGTTTCAATGCAACGATTTACTCTTGCTTTGAAGTCATTACATCGGGAGTCCCGCACGACGGCCAGCACGTGCTAGCTAAGTACGGAATGTATTTCCCCCCTCTTCGGATAAAAAAAAAACACACACACACACACACTGAGATTTTCAGAAGCGCTCGCGCTGTTATATAGTCGCGGCTCGGCGCCTATTGGTTGGCACCGTGAACGGCTGCATGTCATTGGCCCTGGGCGCTCAGTGGGCACGCCTCCCGCCTGCTGATTTGTTATTTCCGGTTGAGTAGTTATTGGACGGCTTCGGACCGGTACGGTGTTTAATAGAATTCGATAAGTTCTGAATTTTATTGCGTGCGTTTAGACTGTGAGGCCTCGTCGCTATTTCAATTGCCTCTCTTACGAGTCTTGATTTCGGGTGTTCTATATTTGTCAGTACTCTGGATTTCTCAAAGTCTATTCGGTGTGACATCGTGGTGGCGTGTTCCGCAATGGATGTTGTTTTTTCCTGCTTTCTTACAGCGTTCTGGTGTTCATCACGTCTAGCTTGAATTCTTCTATTAGTTTGCCCACATAGGTTTTATGACAGTCTGCACATGGAATCTCGTACACTCCCTGTTGTTCTAAAAGGGATCCTCGTCTTCGGAGTCCTCAACAGCAACAAAAAAATAAGCACGGTTATGGCTTAGGTATGTTGATGATCATTTGGTCTCATGGCATAGATTCATTAGACTTCTCTCTATAATACCGCAATGGTATTCATTCAAACAATTTCACAATGGAAATCGAGTCCGATTCTTGTCTCCCATTTCTTGATGTCCTCATATCAAAAACCAACAATGATAGATTCTCACATACCGTCTATAGGAAACCAACCCATACCAATCGATACTTAAATGCCCAATCACACCACCATCCTGCCCAATTGAGTTCTGTAATGAAATCTTTCGCTCTTAGATCTATTCGCTTAACATTTATTGATAATAAACAAAACGAACTTAACAATCTTCAACAAATTCTATTCTTCGACAAAACGGTTATCATCCGGACCACATTGCGCGCTTAATTCGTCAATCTCAACAACCTCTGAATACACCAACCCCGGTAGAAACAGATCAACAACACCGGAAAGCTTTCCCTCCGTACATTCGAGGAGTGACTGACAAAATATCACGTATTTTACACCGACATCAAATAAAGACAGTTGTTTCGTCTTCATTGTTTATTTAATGAATATTTATTTAGTTTTTTGCGGGTTATATAAATTGGATACTCAAATGCATTAGACTGAATGTATTATTTATTTATTTGCTGGAATTAGGTTTGATATCCTTAAAATTCCTTTTATTTTCATTCCTTTCCTGTACTATATGTTGGAAAAAAAACCACACACTTCGTGGTTGAATGGGTCAACGGGACTTTCGCATCGTCTCTCATGCCGAACAGTTCGAAAATATAATATTTAGGGTCCGTGACATATGTGCACATTTTATGGACGGAACTACATACTGGATCTACATATAGTATTTACATACACCCTTTTACCTTTTTGGTAAGTCTGCCTAATTTATCTTAATAATTGTAAATTGTACCGTTACATATTTATACACTGGAAACATTCTATGCACTATAAAGTTTTAACTTCTCTAAAATAGTATAACTTGGATCAACACCTTTTATAAATTACAGTCAACTTAATTACATATGCAAAAATGGCGCTAAATGCAACATTTTTTTTTGGTCCTTTCGAGCCAAGATTACGCTGTTTTTATTGTACAATCGATTATATTGATTTAGATTATACCATTTTTTTGATCCTTTCGACCCAAGATTACGCTGTTTATTTTACTATTTAAATAATTTGTCGAGCTATTGATAATTGATTTATAAAGCCACAAATTATCCTATAGAAGTTAAGGGTTTACAAAGGTGTTTCCAGTGTGCGCGAAAACATTCCGTTTTTTGCACTGTGTAACAATTTATATATTTACGAATATTATAATTGAGCTGATATAAGGGTTTTGTTTACTCATTTACTTTTTATAATCTACGCTTTGTTGTCGTCGAACGAAGACGAAACTTTTTCTTACCGACATTTTTGTTGATTGGTGTCTTTTTACCTTGTTTTTTGGAAGATATATTTACGAATTTGAAACTCGAATTCGTTTCGATTTGAATAAAATATCTTAACTATATGTTGCAATGGCCGATAATAAATTAAAACGTTTGTACGCTTTACGAAATTTAGAAATTAATAAACTTGATTCAATTGGAGAGATTGCAGACAAATTCGTACAAGGAGAACTTGATTCATCTAATTTTATCGTAGCTTGTCGTAATTTAAATAATATTCAAAAGGAATTCGATAAGCATCATCTAGAAATTATAAACACAATTGCCGTTAAAGATGATGCAGATTTAAATGCAGAAGAAATAATTAGAAGGAAGTTTATACTATGTTTCAATAAAATTGGATCTTTATACTACAATCGGGTAGAATTACTTAATGAAAATAAAAGCAATACATTTTCTTTATCTAATGTAAAAGCAAATTTGCCGAAAATTAACCTTAAATGTTTCTCTGGTGAAAATATAAGTGAGTTTCCTACTTTTATCGACATGTTTGATACGTTGATTCACAACGATGCAAATATCTCAACAATGAATAAATTTAGTTATCTTTTATCGGTTTTAACGGGTCCCGCTTTAGAATTGGTTAAACGGAATCGATTCATAGCGGACAACTACCAAACTGCATACAACAGTTTAAGAGAACATTATTCTAATAATCGAGAACTTGCAATGACTTATTGGAAAGAGATTTCTAATTGTGCTTCATTAACTAATGATAATCCACAATTTTTAAGAAAACTCTTAGATACATTTGATCAAAATTTAGCTGGTTTATCCACTATGGGATTCAATACGGAAGATTGGGATTTTATAATGATGAATATTTTACTTGAAAAATTAGATTATAATTCTCAAAAGGCATTTGAATTGCACCATGCTTCAAATGAAATACCTACATATCACAGTTTG
This sequence comes from Octodonta nipae, assembly GCA_034190945.1. Lineage (NCBI taxonomy): Eukaryota > Metazoa > Arthropoda > Insecta > Coleoptera > Chrysomelidae > Octodonta > Octodonta nipae. The sequence continues at coordinate 62,496,322 of CM067220.1, forward strand.
TATAATTTTTTGTTGAAGCATTGTACGGCTCTTGAGTCATTTGTTAGAGCAAAAGGCTCCAAGAGTTCACATATTCAAACTAATTCACGAAAACATACTTCACCAAATTCTCGTTTAACGTCTTCTCTTTTTGCTAATACATCCCGTAAACCAAATTGTTTAGTTTGTAATGCAGACCATTTACTGTTTAACTGTTCTGAATTTTTAAATAAATCGTCTCAAGACAGATTTAAGTTTGTTAAACAACGAAAGTGCTGTATTAACTACCTTGCTCTTAGGCACACGGCTTTCAAATGTTCTTCAAACAAACGTTGTAAGAAATGCAACAAAAAACATCATACAATATTACATTTTGAAAATAGTACTCTACGCTCAGATGACGTTCCTATGCGGGAAAATGCGTCTTATTCTGAACTAAATGATCGATCGGAAAATACTATGCAATTACCTGCTAGTTTATCTAGCGTTGTAAATACTACTACAATTTTATTGTCTACTGTTTTACTTCAGGTCCGTGATAAATACGGTAACCTTTTAACTTGTAGAGCATTGATAGATTCAGGCTCACAAGTTAATTTTATAAGCAAATCTTGTTCAAATAAATTATTTTTAAACAAGCATCATATATCCACATCCATACAAGGATTAGATACGATGCGTACCTTTGCTAAATATACTATACAATGTGAAGTCTTACCAGTCGGTAAGGAACTGCCTTCTTTTCCGATCAATGCTATTGTACTAGATAAAATTTGTTCTAATATGCCTTCCACGAAGGTTAACACAAGACAATGGACACACTTAGATAATCTAGTGTATGCTGATCCCGGATATCATTGTCCGGGTGAAATAGATATTCTTTTAGGAGCAGAACTGTTTCCATATATCCTTCGTTCTGGTTATATATAGGGAGGATCTAACGAACCTTGCGCGCTCAACACGGTCTTTGGTTGGGTTGTCATGGGGAAAATTGGACAACATCTTTCACAAGAAGTTAAATCTTTTTCGTACAACAAAATGATTTTGACTTAGATAACACTTTGAAAATGTTCTGGAATGTTGAACAAGTTCCAGAAACTAATGTTCAATCTCCAGATGATATTTATTGCGAAAACTATTTTCGTGAAACTACTCGCAGAAATGCAGACAGACGGTCGCTTTATCGTCTCACTGCCATTTAAACAAAATTATACTAGCTTCGGGGAAACACGTTCTCTAGCCTTACAAAGGTTCCATAACTTGGAACGCAAATTTGCAAAACACGAGTTGCTTAAAATCTCTTATAATGAATTTATTCAAAATTACATTAACAAATGATATTTAATGCCTATTAATGAAACTTCTAATTTCAACAATAATTGTTTTTATTTACCACACCATTGTATGATCAAACATGAATCTACAACAACTCCTTTAAGAGTTTTGTTTGATGCTTCTCATCATGCACAAAACTTTCCGTCGCTAAATGACGCGTTGTATGTAGGTCCTAAACTACAGAATGATTTGATAAAAATTCTACTTAACTTTCGTGTACATAAATTTGTTTGTACTGCAGACATCAAGAAAATGTATAATCAATTTTTGGTTGATCCCAAACAAAGGAAATTTCAAAGAATTCTTGGCGTTCATCGCTCGAAGATCCTGTTCAAGATTATGAATTAACTACTGTAACTTTTGGTGTAAGCACTGCACCATTTCTTGCTATTCGTTCACTATACGAATTGGCTAAATGTGAAATTGATTTTCCTTTAGCTTCTGAAATTATTTTACACAATAGTTATATAGATGATATATACTTTGGAGCTAACACAATTAACGAGATATTGAATTTAAAATGTCAATTAACTACACTTCTAGATAAAGCTTGTTTTGAACTTGGAATATGGGCTAGTAACACACCAGATATTTTACAGGAAATATCTACTAATGATATTCAACAAACATCATCATCCTTTGATAAGGATACACAAAATACAATAAAAATTTTAGGTTTGCAATGGAATCCACAAACTGATTGTTTTTCTTTTACAATTAAACATTTTGATTCTGAGTGTACCAAGCGTAAAATATTATCGCAGGTTGCCCGATTATTTGATCCGTTAGGTATTTTAACACCTTCTATAATTATTGCAAAATTATTAATTCAACAAATGCGGATACTGGGTTTAAATTGGGATGACAAACCTCCGGATATTATCATAAATGTTTGGACAAAGTGCTTGTCTGAAATTAAGGTGATTACAAGTGTGCAATTATCGCGTTACATTAATTTCAATGACATGGTTTCCTGTGACTTACACGGATTTTGTGATGCCTCAGAACGAGCTTACTGTGCAATTGTTTATTTGAGAATTTCATATAGTAATCAATATAATGCAAAAACATATTTTCTATGTTCGAAAAGTAAAGTTGCACCTATTAAAAAACTATCCATTGCAAGACTTGAATTATCTGCTGCTGTATTGCTTTCTAAATTAATTGCTTATGTATTATATATCTACCAAGATAAAATTAATTCTGTATTTGCTTGGTCGGATTCCTCTATAGTACTTTCATGGATAAAATCTCCTGCCTATAGATGGAAAACTTTTGTAAGCAATAGAGTGAGTTACATTCAGGACAGAGTTGCTCCAAAGAATTGGTATTACATACCATCTTCATTAAATCCTGCGGATCAGGGGGATTATATCCAAATGATCTTTTAGTTAATTCTACTTGGTGGTATGGACCTAAATTTCTTGAACTACGGCAAGAATGTTGGAACCTGCCTACTTTACATTTTAAGGAAAATTCTGATATTCAGTTAGAAGAAAAATCAATGTTTTTATTGCTTCGTTAGCTGAAAGTTTTATTGATTCCTTATTAAACAATCATTCTTCACTTATGAAAATCAAAAGAATTGTCGTTTTTGTTCTGCGGTTTGCATACAACATTAGAAACAAATCAAACAAATTGTTAGGTTTTATAAGTGCAGAGGAACTGAGTAATGCTTTCATTGTTATAGTTAAACGAGTTCAATTGCTGCATTTTCAAAACGAATTTAAACAAATAACACAAAATAATGTTACTACTAAGTGGTTGAGAAAACTCAATCCTTTTCTAGATGAAAAAGGTATAATTCACATTGGTGGAAGATTATCTCAATCAACTTCACTAGAGAAGAATAAAAAATTTCCTTTATTAATTCCGAATAATTGCAATTTTACAAAGTTGTTGATAAGAGAAATTCACATTTAATACTTACGTGTTGGTATACAAACCACTTGTAATATACTTGCTCAAAACTTTTGGTTGATTGGTGCCAAGAAATATGTTAGGAAAGTTCTTAACAATTGTTTTGCTTGTTGGAAAACTAATCCAAAACTTATCAGCCGTATATGGGTTCTTTACCAAAGTTTCGTACCTCACAATTAAAACCATTTTCAACCGTTGGAATAGATTTTGGAAGTCCTATACCTATCACTATGAATAGACTGCGCGGTTCCAAATCTATTAAAGCGTATATTTGCGTTTTTGTTTGCTGTTCTACAAAAGCGATACATATCGAGCTTGTGTCTGACTTATCTACGGAAGCGTTTTTAGCAGCTCTTCGGCGTTTTATAGCTAGAAGAGGTCGGTGCTCTACAATTTACTCGGATTGCGGTACTAATTTTGTAGGATCTAGCAAATATCTGAGAAGTATTAGACACGCCGTGGGTGATAGAGAAAACATTGACTGGAAATTTCATCCACCGTCTGCTCCTCATTTTTCCGGTCTATGGGAAGCAGGCATAAAATCTGTTAAAACTCATTTGTTGCGAATAGTAGGTGAACAGATACTTACATACGAAGAATTATATACTGTTTTAACTCAAATTGAAGCTGTTCTTAACAGTAGACCGCTTTGTGCAGTTAGTACGGATCCCACGATTTGAATGCTTTAACTCCTGGTCATTTCTTGACTTTGGAACCTTTGACTGCGTTGTCTGATCCAGACTATGCGGATTTAAAAATTAATACCCTTTTTCGTTGGCAACTTTTGCAACGTTTACATTACGACTTCTGGAAGCGATGGCATCAGGAGTATCTTCATACCCTTCATCAAAGGGCAAAGTGGTATAAGGATTCAATTCATCCACCTTCAGTGGGTTCTTTGGTACTTATAAAGAATGAGTTGAGTTCTCCTCTTAAATGGCCATTAGAACGTATAATTAAAACTCATGCAGGTGCAAGCTTTGTCCTTTACCAGAGGGATAAAAGGCTCCATACCCTTTTATGTGGGGGAGAATGTTTCGTCTTCATTGTTTATTTAATGAATAATTATTTAGTTTTTTGCGGGTTATATAAATTGGATACTCAAGTGCATTAGACTGAATGTATTATTTATTTATTTGCTGGAATTAGGTTTGATATCCTTAAAATTCCTTTTATTTTCATTCCTTTCCTGTACTATATGTTGGAAAAAAAACCACACACTTCGTAGTTGAATGGGTCAACGGGACTAGTATTTACATACACCCTTTTACCTTTTCTGGTAAGTCTGCCTAATTTATCTTAATAATTGTAAATTGTACCGTTACATATTTTACACTGGAAACATTCACTATATGCTATATGCTATGCACTATATGCACTATAAAGTTTTAACTTCTCTAAAATAGTATAACTTTTATAAATTACAGTCCACTTAATTACATATGCAAAAATGGCGCTAAATGCAACAACAATCTTCAACACTGCTCAAACTGTTACCAACTTAACCGGGAACCCTAAAGATAAATTACCTAACGATGATCGAGGAGTTTACGAAATTCCATGTCACGATTGCCCACAAAGCTACATCGGTCGTACCAACAGGCGAATTATGTTCGTAATGAGTCAAATCCACTTTTTAAAAACAAACTTTATTACTGACAAAAATGACAAAATTACAAATACCTATCAATTACTAATGTTGATTCTTAGACTTCTAATGACGAACTCTTGCTTATCGCCTTAGGCGGGTTGTATTTATCCTCTTCGTTGGTGGGAGTGGTGGACAAGGGTTCATCTAAGGGATTGGTATCGTAACTCTTCCCTGCTTGGATTGAATCACGTAAATTGCTGAAAGTAAGCAAATACTAAAAATTATGGAAAATACACCAAGGGGTAAGTTGATGATGGGATTTCATTCAGTTCTACATAGGGGATGAAGTTCATCTTATGCGAGTCTTGTATGTGTATCTTATGGGATGCCTGTAGGGGTTGAGTGGCAACTATGTCAAACTTCCAATGTGTGAGTTCTTCAGGTAATATCGTGTGTTCTGGACGCTAAAGGTACAATCCCCCTGCAGGAGACTAGATGCATTTACTGAATGCGTCTGTGTACTGGTACGGCATTGTTCTTTTACCTGTATTGGCTTTGTTGTGCCAACAAGTATGCGACCATTTTGAAGTTGATAAGTCAGCGTGGCTACATGAATTTTGGCAAATTGGCAGCTGCTGAGTTTTGCAATTGACAGTTCTGATTGACTATGTTGTGGCAATATATTTGATACTGGTAGCGGTGCAGTCATTGATCCAATATTGCAAATAATAATCAGCTGGTTTTAATAGGATTTTATTTTATTGTTGAAGGGAAAATAAATTTAAATTTACAGTATTTTCAAGAGAGAATGAAATTGTGTTAAGTAGTATGGTGGCAATTTCATTTAGGCGTTCCATTCTCAAGTTAATGTTAAGTAGACATGCAAATTCTTTCAAGTCAACGTGGAAATGTAGAATATCCATACTAAGTGACTTTGTTTCATTTACTAATAAGTAAATATCTTCATTAATACGTTTAGTGATATCTATGAGATGATTTTCTTTATGTGCCAAAAGATATTCGTTATGTTTAAGTGTATTAATTGCAGAACGAATATATTTTTCATCGAAAGCGTGCATTTTCCAGTGAAATATTTGATGAATGTGCCGAGGTCATTTATTAATCCTTTTTTTGTACGTCTATGACGTATTTGATCTAATTTTAAAAGTAATTTTTGGTGATTTGAATTAATAAAATATATTAGCGAGGAACCTTGTAGGGTTGAATTGAAAAGCGTTGATTTTAGAAGAGTCATTTGTTAATTAGTAGCTTGATAAATTTTAGTAATATTAATAATTATGGAATATGTTTGGTAATGGGCTACCAACTGTAATATTCCTAGGGGTTCAGCTAAATAGCCGTTATTTTTTATCTTGTGAACTGGAAGGACCTGGATCGTTCGGGTTGTCAGGTACAGGAACCTGCAAAGAAGAATGTTTTCTAATTCCTTTAAGTTTGCGAGAATGTATTTGTGATTTCGCGAATGTCGGGTTTCTTTACCAATTAGGAGGGTTTCTTGGAGGTGTCGAGAATTTTTGTAGGGACGTAAGGCGAGGCTAGTTTAGGTCGTTTTTCTTTACGAAAAAAACTGTATAGTTTGTTCTGCTATTACAGGTGTATCCATAAGTTTTTCATTTCTTTTATCGAGAATGGTTTGTTCGTCTTGTTTGGTATTTTCGTAAACGTGATGCAGTAATTCTTCAATTAGCTTTTTATGTAAGTAATTATAATTTTCGTGGATGGTAAGTCATAATTTAGTTCTTTAGGGTTTTCATAAGGACCATATAGAAGAGCAAGGGAGTAACCTTTGTTGCTGAATGTATTGATTGATTATAATTCAATATACAAAGAGTTTTGAAGAGTCAGAGCTTTGAATTTTTCAAGTAGCGTTCGATTAGTGAGTTTGAACACAGATTATATGAGTAAAATGGAGTTCAATGTTATAAAGAGACATGAATTCTTTCAACAGATGTGTATTAAATTCATTGTCTGCAACGAGTTTTGTAGGAAAACTGTGATGAGAGAAATAGAATTTTAATTTTGGAAGAACTGTGGGCATAGTTTTTGTCTTCAAGTTTGTAACACTGGGCATATTTTGAAAACGAATCAAAAATCGTTAAGTAGGATTTTTGTTGACTGCAAAAAAGTCAATGTGAAGGGTGTGAAAGGGTTTAAGGACAAGTAATGGTCCTTTAAATGGTATTTGATAGGGTTGTCTTTCGTAATTAGTAGTCAGACAAATTTCACAATTATTTATTAGTTTAGTTATCGTTATCTGCATATTAGGCCAGTAATATTTTGTTTTAAAGTGGTTAGCAGTGTCGTTGATACCGTTAAGATTTATTTTATGATAGTGATTAATTATTTCGGTTTGTCTTTCTTCTGCTGTTATCTCAGATAACATTTGAGGGCAATATCTAAATTGTGGGGCGTACTTTTTATCAAACTGAGAGAGGATGCGTGATATGATCATTTTAACCTGTGGATCAGGACAAAAGATATGATAAGTTGTTTGTGTTTCGTAATCTCCATGAGTGTCTGCCGCAGATAATCATTGTAATTAGTTTTATTAAGGGTTATCTGGTGTCTTGTCTTATTTGGGAATGGTTCCTCAATAATAATGAAGTCGATTGATGTTCCGAAACGGATGGAGATTTGATTAGGGTGGTAATTTATTGGTAATTCACAAAATGGGATAGAATTTATGGATCTTCAACGGCGGAATGTTGAGATTGAATATCATCATCTAGAGAACCTATTAAAGCATCGATATCGTCTTCTGTAATATCTGGAGAAGTTTCGTTATTAGTAATCATGCTGTCTTTGTCGTCGTTTCGTTTGTGTTTAATTCAATTCGCGAGAGAGCATCTGCAACGACATTTTCTTTTCCTTTTTATACTTGATTTCAAAATTATATTCGGAAAGAGCGTTTTTCCATCTAATAAGTCCGGAATTAGGTTCGCGTACTTTGGAAGCCAAGTTAAAGGAGTATGATCGGTTTTGATCAGGAACTTAACATTGTAGAGATATGGGTGGAACTGACGACATGATTGAATTATGGCAAATAATTCCTTTTCCGTTGTAGAATAATTTCTTTAGGCTGAGTTTAGAGTTCGCGAATAATAGGCGATGGGTTTGAGATCTTGGGAAATTACAGAACTAATAGCAAAATTTGATGCGTCTGTCGTGAAAACAAATGTTTTTTCCTAGATCAGGGTTTTGGAGAATTGGATCGTTCATTAAAGCTTCCTTTAGAGCTCTAAATGCGTTTAAATAATATTCGTTATTTGTTAATAATAGGGGGCCCTTTTTTTAGACATTTGGTGAAAGGGTGAGCAATTTTGGCGTAATTAGGAATGAATTTTCGATAATAACCAGTGAGACCAAGAAATGATTTAATTTGTTTCACGGTTTTTGGTAAAGTTTTTGGTAAAGGGACATTTTTTATTGCTTCTAATTTTGAGGGGTTTGGATGAATACCATTAGGAGTGATAACGTGACTAAGAAAGGTGACTTCTTTTGTCAGAAATTCGCTCTTGGCGAGTTGAACTTTGAGATTGGATTCTCTTAATTTCTCAAAAATCTGTTTGATGTGAACAAGATGTTCTTGAAGTAGTGATTTTGAAAAGATTAGGACGTCATCCATATAAACAAATGTCATTTATAAAGTTATTCTCGAAGTACTTCATCCATCATTTGTTGAAAGGTAGCAGGAGCATTTTTGAGACCAAAAGGCATTCGAACGTATTCATTTTCAAAAGGGACTGTGTGAACGTTCTGCAACTAGTTTGTTGCGATATTGAGCCGAAGAAAAACTCGGTTTTCTTGACGGCTGTTGATGTTTTTAGTGTGAAATAAATAGACGAATTTATGCAATTATAAACTGTCTATTTAGTATGTTATTGGAACAATGTGATAAGTTACAAGTTTGAGTTCAATACTGGTTTATGAAATCTTATTCTAAAACTAACTAAACAAAATTCTTAAATCTAGAGAGGAAACAACGATAGAATTTAGGGGGTGGGTACATGCAAGATAGCTAATTTGCAGACGGGAATTCCGATATTAATTTTAACATCTGGTCATCTGAGACCGGCAAGTTCGAAAATAGCAATACCCGTGGATTAGGAATTAAATTACAGTTTATCCTTAAAGTGGTTGTAAACCAAACAATAGTTTAACAATACTAAAAACGATTTGTGTAATAAATGCAAAAATAAATGGAATTTAAAATAAGCTTGTTATCGGATTGCCTAAATAAAAATTAATACTATAAAAATTTGGAAAAAAGGACCACATCTGCAACGGTTGTAAAGGGTAAAGAGTTTTTATCTAATAGGGGTACATGACATCAAAAGATGAAACGTTCTTAGTAAGAGTTAAAACTATATACATTAA